>QWTY01005605.1:4984-29754 GCA_008033365.1 Pseudorectes ferrugineus | reverse complement strand
TATGAACTGTGTTAGAATTTCTGAAGTGATTCAATTTTCTGCACAGGGATGGAGAAGGACCCCAGGTAAACATAGCAAGTCACCAAGTGTGCCTATAACTGAAAGAAAATACGTCAGAGGGAAATATCACAGACATTTGACAGAAGAAAATGCAACTCTTATGGGTGTTCCTGGTCATAAACTGTTGTGAAATATCAAAAAGGTAAGTCCTCAGACTTTGGAATTTTGGACTATGATTGTGCAGTAGAGAAGGCACCACTGGCCTCATGAAGCTCCACAGTATTTAATCAGCTGCCAACACAACAGACTATAAAAATCAGCCAAAATGATGAACATTAGCAAGAACTCAGTTATAACAGCTAGAGAACAGACCCAAAAGATGCAGAACAAAACCCCTCACTGGGGGTTTATGGTTTATGTGCCATGTTATATATGGCTGCAGTACTGCAGTGACTGAACTGAGGACCAGGAATATGGCTTGGATGTAATTGATACACACACAGAGAGTATCAAATTAATATTAGAAATGTTGTGTGTATATATGTATGTTTGGCTTACATTCTTATGTTTATATAGATGAGTTTCATATGAGAATAATGAATTTTATTTTATACATGCAGCCTTTTAAATTACTTTGCAATAACAAAGATATATTAGTGCTATATAATTATATAAAATATATTATTTCAATGATCTTCAGGAAAGCTCACTGTGGTTATGCCCCACTAAGGTGATATCATCAGTGAGAGAAAAGGCAAGGTTCACATCTCTGTCTAAACATCACAACCATTTTTTCTCATTACAGGTACTTTTCTCTGTATTCCTCTATTAATTTTGTTGTAATCATCACTTTGGCATGAACAGAATCATCTTCAATGTTTCTGTGTATCAGCCTCCTGTTGGGGCCATGCGACTGAGTTACACACATTGAGGTGGTTGTGAAGTCAGACAGGAAGTTGTTAGTGACAGAAACTGAAAGGCAAAAGCCAAAGCTCAGCCTTCCCAGCTCGAAAGTCTTCATGTGACAGACAGACCACGCTGTTCTACTGCTGTTTGTCTCTCTATTAAATGTAGAAGCCCCCTTTTCTATCCTGGGTGCGTTCACTGAGCCCACGTTCCCCCTCAGCAGCGTGCTAACCCTGGGAAGGTGTGCACTGCTCCCCAGGCACTGCTCCAGGCAGGAAGGACATCCATCACCACAAATCACAGCAGAAAAAGATTACAAAGACAGGCAGGCTATTCTCTAAGCCTTTCCTCCTCTGCCACCTTGGTCTTTTAAAAAAAATAAAATCTCAAGACCCCCAAGTATTTAATGTACCTGTAACTCATCCTTACAGGCAGAGGAACAAGCATTTATTCAGAAGGGCCCTCTGGTTAAAGGAAACTCAACCCAACTGTCAGGCTGCCTGAAAATTTAATTCAGAATTTTTTACTGCAGCCTAAAGTAAAATAAAAGTTGCAGCCTCTGACTTTTCTTGTGGTGTTGCTGTGTATATTATTGAATATATATATGCTGTTCATTATTGAAGTTTTCCATACCCAGACATGCACACCTACATCAGAAAAACCAACTACCGGCAGAGGACATAGGACAGAAAGAGCAGGAAGGCCAGACCGTAGCCTTGTGTGTCATGGGAACACATTTCTCTTTGAAACAGAACAGAGGCTTGAAAAAAAGGTGGCACTTAATGAGCGCTTGCATCTTTCAAAATTCCTTGCTCTCTTCTCTTGCACATCGAATATACACACTGCTTTCCAAATAAATACCTGCCTGTGACTATTTAGATTCGGGTTTTCTGTTGCACAGCTGTGCTCTGTAGGTGTTAGAGACACTGCAATTTAGCCCTTGCACAGGGGTGTAGAATCGAGAGGGGGACTGCATCAGCGTCAAGGTGATGGGGGATAGAAAAGTGACTCCCAGAGCTCCCTCAAAGAATAACAGGGCCTTGTCCAAGCATCCCTAAAGGAAAGGTGCTCGGAATCAGCAGTGCCCAGAGAAGTCAAGCGGAAGCCCAGAGCCCGTGACTCGCCCAAGGCCGGCCGGCAGTCAGTGACAGGAGTGGAACAGGCCAAGGTCTCCCACTGCCATAAACACGCCTTCACTCCAGCACTCACCGTGACACCGACGGGCAGCGACACATCCCCCAGCAAATATTTACAGTACGTACGTTTCAAACCATCCTTACTCACGCCCACAGGTACATCAGGCTAAAAAACATGCTTAAAATGCAAATGTTAAAGAGTAAAATGCAAAATGGTAAGATTTCTTAGGAATGCTGTGAAGAACTCTGTGGCACAGTTCTGAATCTCCTATTCCAGGCCAAAAGGTTAATATTTCTTGTTTGTTGGTTATGTTTAAAAACTGAAGGCTTCATACCATAAGTCTCACATGTTTGGTTTAGACAGGAATATTTTAATTGTGAAGAGGGAGGTTTTGGTAGTCTCTGTTAATTGTTTAAAAACAGATATACTATAGAGTCAATGGAGAATAAAAACAAAGAAAATGTTCTTCTCTAAACAAGCTTCCCTTTACTTTCTACTTGTTCTGTCCACTGCAAATGAGAGGATTTATAATAGATTTTTCTTTTTTTTTTGTTTGGCTGTATCTTGATCAGAAATAGCTGCCTGGCTAATAAATTTTGTATAATATTAAAAAAACCCTCTACTTTTAGAAGCCTCCTATTTTATGTCTAAGGAAACAGACAATTTTTGCTGGTGTTTGTGGAGTAAGAATTTGAATATATTTGCTTAGACATTTTCCTCAAAATTTATAAAACCCAAAAATTACCAAAATACAAATCTAGAAGAAAAAAGAGAGAAACCTAATCCTGGAATCTCTAATCAAAGAATAACTTTTTTTTTTGCATAGTGACACTTTGGCTTCAGGGAAATAATAATTTATGTTTTGTCAATTACTGCGTTTCCCCCACATTTGCTTTTTTAATGGTTGAAATTAAATTAGTCAAATTAGACATTATGTTACTCCATAAGCAACAAGGTAGAAAGCAGTCTAGCTTCAGTTACAAAATCCACAACCAAATCTACTTGTTCTGCCTCATGTCATAAATATGGCCACAGGGGACTTCTAATGGGCTCTGTGTTAAAAAGAAAAAATAGAAATACTGAAAAATGTGAGTCTGGAAAAATAATAATATCCATGTTCCTTCTCAATAGGACTTTCATTGAAGTAAAATCTGCAAATTTCAGCCTTTGTTGCAGTCCTGCAACATGTGAACATTCAGAGCAAACTGAAAACTCTGATCCATAGTATAATTATCAGAAAGCCTACATTGAAATTAAAATGTTTCAAAAGCATTTCAGAGCTGGATGATAGAGTGTGTATGTCTGATAAAATGTTTAAATAGCATTGTTTTCATCAAGACTTTCCTGTCAGTGCCACACTTGGGCACAGACAGTGCAGCAGATGCATCTGGAGAGCTGCTCTCGAGCTCTGATCCCAGCTCTGCTCCTGATAAAAGGCACAGCCTTAGGCAGCTCACCTGGCCTGCTTCCCCTTCCTCCTTGCAAGGACTGCAGGCCAGAGAGGAGAAATGTTTCATTGTAGATGATGAAGTCACCTCCAAGCAGGAGAAATATCCCCACGCTCCCCCCCGAAGCAGGGCACCATGGCTAATGAGTAATTGCACGTTCCCTTTACAGAACGCCACCACCACGGTGTCGGCGTAATGCAAATAAGAGGAGTTTCCATTGGAAAATCTGCCATGAAGCAAGAAGCACTCGTGAAACTTAACACCGTCTTTCAGTGATTGGCAGGAATCATCTCTTGGAGAAAGACAGAAGGAGACAATTAAATATCTGCCTCTGAAAATCTGCCTCTGAAAACTAAACCTCAATTTGCTGAGGCTCATTGCCTGGAGTTGAGGCAGGCACAGGGGTAGCTCAACTTCTTTGTCATGCACAGTGTAAGGGCTAAGCCTCACAGATGGGCAGGGAAATGACTAATTCCTTCACTGGGAACTGCTGGACACTGAGCTCTTGAAAATGTGACTCACTGTGTAGACTTCTGTTACCAAAAGCACCAAATCACTTCTGATTGATCCCATTTCAAGCACTTATGCAGACTGCTGCATGTATGTTATATGAATACTTTGCACCATGAATACATTGCACACAGAATGTGGGAGTTTTGCCAAATATAGTACTTTCCTGCCAAAAACTCTGACCCAGCAGTGGCAGAATGAAAATGAATAAACAAGTTACTGGAGAAAATTATTAATGTATGTGCTGCAGCTTCACTTCCAATCCAAATTCACTGAGTTCTGGCAGACAGATAGTTGAAGTTTAGCTCTTTGCTCCAGAAAGCCAATGTGCAACAAGCAGTAATACTGTCACAAATGCCTGGAGATATTGCAAATGCACAGTAACTTTTTTTTGGTAATGATTACATCTGTGCCAATTCTGAAATGAGCTTTTAATTTCAGCATTGTAACTTCCCAGTTGCACTGAAAGTGTGGTGTAGGGACACGTCCAAGTCACAAGGGTTGCTGAGATGCTGTGCGATAAGGGATGCTACACACTTTTATTTGAAGTGCACCTACCTAAGGTGCACCCACCCTAAGAGATGGGGGTTATATTATTATTTCTGCAGTAGCTGCTTAGCAGGATCCCAGCTACAAAGCATTCCAGAGACACCACTTCTGCCTGCTAATAACAGCTTGATCCACACAGCACCAGCCTCCAGGAATCATTACTGTGTTTCCTTTAATTCCGACTCTAGACAAGCTCTTACACAATGAAGTCCAGGGGTCTCTTTTCTGTCTCTCATTTCACAGTCAGGGAGGTCCTTTCAATCTCTTCCATGAGCAGAGTGCCAAGGAAGGGGTCAGCCATTTGCTAAAATGTTTGGTTCAGTCATCACTCCCTGCTTTTTGCTTTCTGAAAAGGATTTGGGAGAAAGAAGGGCAGTGGAACAAGAACAGATTGGAAAACAGAGGAGAACAGGAGCACAACCACTGACCAGTTCTAGCAGAAAAGTATTTCAGGAGAGGGAACACCTGATGTCTATTACTCTCTGAAACAAGTCATGAGTGTTTTCTAAAATTGTGTTTATAGTCAAGGAGAGAAAAGAAGATGAGGAGAAGCTGTCTGCCGATAGACACGCACTGAATTCCACAGTGCAGAGGCTGCAAACCTTCTCCAGTGGAAGGACATGGGGCCAAACCCCGGGAACACTTGGTATGAAAGTCCTAATTAGGACAACTTGATCATTCTGCCTTGTGAGAGGCTGGAACCTTTTCCAAGTCTGCTCTGAAAACCAAGTTGGATGTACAACATAAAAGTAGTGAGTGCAGAGAGCTGCAGTTCTGACTGATAAATGATCCTGCCCCATCCTGGTAAATGGACGTTGTCAGTTCTAATACTCATTACAACAGTACCTTTTCAACAGCTAAGAAAATCTATTCAATATTAGCCACAAAGAAACATGCAAATATCTTCCACGTGCCTGTATTAAATTTTATTTATTGATTTTTTTTTCATTTAAGGCTTTGGTTTTGTTTTATGGCAGCTAACAATATATTTTTCTTTTTAAAATGAGAACCACACCAAACAGAGTCACACTGACCCTCAAAGACAATTTGCATATGTGATAAAAAAGCAGAAATGTTTATTATTGACTAATCATAAACTTAATATTGTAGGTTTCTGCCTAAAAACAGCTCAACATACTCAGAGGTCAGAAGAAAATCTGAAAAAAAAAGAAAGTGTGGAAAAAAGGCATCTATCTATCTATCTATCTATCTATCTATCTATCTATCTATCTATCTATCTCTGCCTCCCCATAACCAGTTAGGAAATATAGTGGGTATTTAAAACCAATTGTCTATTAGAAAGCCAAAGATTCATAATTCAGTAGAAAAGCCCAAAATGGATAACTTAATGTTTGCCATTTAATAACAAAATGTTATGGGACTGTGCAACAGTATTTGATCAACTGTATTATCTCAAATAACACCATCTTGAAACTTTTTAAAGAACATTTATCTGGGCATTAACACCTTAGGTCAAGCCCTGCAAGAACACCAGGTTACTAAAGGGCTCATTCCATTCTGACACCAAGAAATTCTTGTAACTTGAGATATGTTCCTGGTTAATTCCTTAACAGGAACATTTCTGTGGAATGCCAGAGCTGGATCTGCAGAGCTCCCCATGCTCCCTCATCTGCTCATGAGATGTTGAAATATATTTTATAGGTAAATTGCACACCACATTGAGCCTCAACATCCCACTCACGTTCTTTCATGTCTCTGCTGACGTTTCTTTTACACTTTAGCTGTAAGGCCTCTGGGACCAGGATCATCTTCTGCTCTCTTTGTGGAATGCTTTAGTCATAGTGATCCTGAGCAATGAATCATGAATGCCCTGCTCCTAAAAATAATTAGCATTTCTGGTAATAAATGAGAGGTCTTCTATCGATTTCAGCAAAGCCTGTCTCTGCCTCTCTTCAGTCTCCCTCTGCACTTCTGTCTGAGTAGCTGATTGACTGATGCTCCACACATCCCTCCCCACTGGTATTTCATGGTAGAAGAAAGAAACACAGATTTTTCAAACTAAGAATATGCAAATGAAAACAGCTTTGCCTCATTCTGCTCAGATTTCTTGGGCCTCCTTTTTTTTGTGGCAGCTTGTATTTATATTTTTTTCTGGTGAGTGTAAAGCTGCAAAACCTCATTGCAGAACTATTGTAATAAAAACAAATAACGTGGCAATTGAGATAGCAATTCTGGCAGCAATCTCTCCTGCCCCGTTAAGTGCAGAATTAAGCACTTTGTGCTGCAAGTGGGACAAGCTTTCAAACGGGCAGATGGCAGAGAACCAAAATTATTCTTGCCTGCTTGACAAATTGTTTGCTTATATAGGCATAAGACGTTATGCTAGGAGCTCTTTAATGGTAGTGTTGAACAAGTGTCTGCTGTTCATCAAAGGCTGAGCGAGGCCGCATTCCACACTGGGAGGAAAGCATTCGAATGTATTCTTTAGCAGAACAGATAGGAACATTTCTAGTTCTTTAAGCTGTGATTCTGAGGAAGGATTTACCCACATAGAAGCCTGTTGTATTCAAGAGGATCTCTCAGTAATGAACAGGTGCATTCAAACAGGCTGAATTGCACTTCCTCTTTCACCTTGGGAAGTTTTCCACTCACTGTGGTTGACAATATCCAGAGTCTCTGATAATCCCTTTCCATGCTATGTTCAGGTAAGCTTTGTGTATAATCATAAAATATCCTAGCAGAAACTAGTAAACCAATGCAAATACACCTCTCTTCTCCATCTAGGAGATTTTTATTTCATCTCTTACAGACACGATGAAACTTGTAATTATGTACTGTATTTAGCCTATACATTTCTTTAGTCGGGCAGCCAATATTTATATCATTGCTGAAGCAGTATTTATATCAGTCACACTTAAGAACAAGGGGATGTTTCCACAAACTGATATTTCAAATGGCCTAGAACCTGCATTTCCACTTCTAATAATCATGGAACTTCACTTTGGCAATTCAATACAAGCGTAAAAGACTCTCTTTCTCTGAATTAAGCCTTATATATCGACAGGAACCCTCTACAGAAGTCTCCCGTGACTAAAATTAAGCACACACAGCATTACAAGCTGTTTACACATTAAGTAAATTTCTGATATGTGTTTATTTTGGGATGGAATTCTGCACTGCACAGTTCAGAAGACAGAGAAGCAGAGGATGAAGAGGCTGCTTATGTCCTCCCTTTGCTCAGCTGAATGAGTAAACAAGAATTTGGTTGTATCAAACGTAGCTCATGAGAGATGTGCTTAAATTTTTTATAATTATTACAATAAATTCTGCTATAAAAAGTTAGATTTATATTATTACTGAAAGTAACTTCAGTGAGTATTGAATTTGATTGAAAATACTTGGCTATCATTCCAATAGTCACCTTATCTGTGAGAGTTGGAGCAAGAAAATAATTTGTGTCACATAATTCCCATTTGTAAAGATACTTTAAGTCCTCAGGCCACTTGTTGTCTGTATGGATGGAAAGTGACTTTAATCCTTGGCTCCCAATGGTGCTGAGAAATGTGGTCCAGTAAGATCTCACTGTCACAGAGCAGCCAGTTGTGTTTGGCTGAATCCAAGTTTATAATTGAAATCTAAGCAGTTTGTTTGGGAAATGATCCTTAGAAAAGGGAGAACTTTTAAGAGGGCTTGGTAGACAGCAATGTTCAGTCTATCTGATCAGAGATAGCCACAATCTGAAAATTTAAACTTTTGATTGTTTCCAATATAAAAAGGCATGGGAGGCCTACGAAGAAGAAAAAAGTCTAAACTCCTCTCTGGAAATCCTACATTAACATCAGACCTGTGGGATGAGGAAAGACCTCTAATCTTCACCACACCCCATGAAGATGGGGAAGTTAAGGTGTACATGGGCTTCATTAAGTCAGTAGGAAAGGATTGCAAAATGTTTGTTTTTTCACTTTAAAAGGATATAAGAAAACCTCACACCAAAGGCTGCTGGTGGGAAAAAACAGATCCAGAAGTGTACATGCGTTCCCAGTTTCCTCAAGCCAAGAAGTAACAGCATATTTCCTGGTACAGCCCCCAACAGCACAAGCATCAGTGTGGGATCCTGTTCAAAAAGGTCTTTGGAGTCCAACAAACATGAAAGTGATGATTTCCTTCATGCCAGCAGAACAGCCCATTATAGACTCTCTTCAATGCAGACATCGCATGAATTCTGAGAACATCAAAATGGAATTCTCTGTGCACTGTTATGAAATGTGAGAATAGCAACAGTGAAGTGTTACATTTTTGTTGTGCAGTGCTTAAGTGAATGCTTATAAAATAAACCCTGTAGTTTCTACCATCACGTCTGTATACAAGCTTGTCATTTTCATAAGGTTTCTTGCCTGAAGTTTATGACAAACTCTGCCTCTGATGCAACTTTAGGCATAAATATGAATATTTTTATTAAATTGATTTCATTGCTTCTCCCCCACATCTGCTGGAATACTTTTATGGACTCGTGGCCATGTAGTAATGAAAGGTCTTAAAGTTCTGTTATATTGTTTTTAACACTTTTGCTGTCAACATAATTATTGTAGCTGCATACCTATGCAGCATTCATTGCTGGGTTAAGGAGTGCTCTGTATCCACACACTGAGACAAGTTCCTTTATCAGAAATGTGGGGGTTTTATAGATTTTTAAAAAGCAGAAAAATATCCTTCCTCCACAAATATCCCAAGTGTACTCCTTAGACAGAACAGGTTTGAAAATGAAGCAATCATAATCAGACATTTTCACCCTGAGGCAGGTACATGGAACAGATGAATTTCTCTGGGTATTTCTCTGCACTTATTGTAGGAAAACAGATATGAAAAGGAAGCACAGCCATGACCAGACATCCACACGCTCCCTTCCTACATCCACACACTGATCAGATGAGCCCCACCTGCCACATCACTAATTCCACCTTTCTTTGAGGTGGAAAACTCTGCAGTGAGATGGATGTGGAGCTCAGCAAGTGCTCACAACACAGAGAGACTGAGGGCGCAGCAATCTGCAGTGCACATTTACACATTATTGCAAAACTGGCCTTGAGATTCCCAAAGTTTGACTCTAAACACCTGTCCTGGCTTAGGCAGAGGCTTTGGGACACCTGCATTGCAGTGAAGTCTGAGATTACAGTATTAATATTTTTTTAAGTACTACAGGTATATGCAACTGGTCACCATCCGTGATGGATTTAAGATCAGATTCAGTTCTGCTGAAACTTTTTTGGAGTCTTTGCATTAATTACAACAGGGTTTTAGGGAGGCACCAGCAAAACCATCCAAGACATTGCTTTTGTACTTCCTATGTACTAACATGTATATAAAAAAAATCCACATCTGAAAGAGCTTTAAATGATTTAAATGTCCATGCCCTCTGCAGTCCTTCCAGCCATATGCTTCTTTACACTAGGTATTGCACAGATTTAGAATTAAGACCTAGAAATAATTCAAAAGAAGAAAATTGCAGAAAAAAGTCTGGAGAGAATGGCTCCACATCCCAAAGCAGTCTGTGTGGTCTTTGCTGTCAGAGAAGGTATTGCAGACACAAACATGTAGCCCAACACATTTCTGAATCACATGTTCCTGTGAATGCATTTTAAAAATATACATTAAAAAAAGCCACTCGGAATGATTCTCTTTTTCTCTTTCACAATAACTTTGCAAACAGGGGAAAGAAGTATTCATGACCAATTTTATTGCTAATTGTTTAATGTCCAGCTGTTTATCTTTATTGCCCTTTGTTTCAGATCTAGTCAACTGCATGTTTTACAAATGAGTGGGTGGATTGGATTCAAGCAAATATTTTAATGTCTTGTCACAGGTCATTTTTGCTCTCTCTTTTTTAAACCTGCATCTATTACTTTCCACAAGAAAGTCTTCACAGAAAGAAGAACTTCCTTATAATTAAAAAGGTTTCTTTTATTTACTACTTATTATTTTATTCTGCATGGCAAGAACAGAAGGTTTCTGTCCTCCAAGTAGGCCAGTTGGAGCTGTACATTCCAGTTCATGAGGCAATTATGGCAAAGTGAAGAGGAAGTTAATAGCAATGTTATATTTGGGGTGGCTCCAAGCATGCTTTCACAGCTTTGATAGCTGACAGAGAGATGGTCGTTCTATGCAAGACAAAATCCATTTACCACTGAAGTTGCCTTGCCAGATTTTTCACACTGTCTCTGGTAATAAGCAAACATATAAATGAGCATTATTAAACAATAAGCCCTGATTAAATCCATGTATTTAGTGTCTCCATTGTCCAACAGAAAGCTCAGCACTCTTGTCCTGTCCTGGTGCATGTGAGCCAGTGTCTCCCCCCAGGTGCCCTGTCAGGCAGAGCAGCAGGAGCTGCTCATTCCCACACGTACCTGGATGCTGCCCAGCCAAGTGTGCGGGACAGCTCTGGAGGTGCTGCTTCCAGGAGCATCATTCCTTCAAGCCACTCTCTCAGTTTCACTAAAATAGGGTGGACTTTGAATTAGGTACACAGTGGGATCAAAAAGATTTTTAACTTACAATACCTGAAAAAGTTGCAAGGCAACAGTCCAAGGATCGGTTCCAGGGTCATTTTCATTAGGATGAAATCTCTTACTGCAATGAATCATTACATATGGTTGCCTTTACTGCTTCTACTGATCCTCTTTCCCATGCACTCACTGACCTCTCTGACTTTCTGAATAAATCTAATAGCGGGACTATCCAAAGATATCCTTGGAAACTTGCAATCTAGTGACACCAGAGGGATATGTTTCCAAATATTGAGACAGTTATCCCTAAGGATACTTCCTATTGCAGCCCTGGCAAGTGTGGAAGCTGCTGTGGTCTTATTTTATGCTCAAAAAATGGCCAAGAAGTGAAGGAACTGGTGCCAAAAATATGCCTTAAAAATTAGAGGATGACAGAGCTAATAATAAGTTTTCAAGCGGGTGAAAAAACAGCTGAGGTTCTGTTGCTCAGTGTGATAGTTGGAATGCAGGTTGGTGAATCATGAGAAAATTTGAAAACACACCTGAAAGATTTTTCAATGTCCACCTAAATGCAGACTCTTGGTTACCAACAGAACAAGTCTGACACACCAGGCATGAGAATTTCCCTTATTTTCTACATAAGTCTAACTGTAGAAAACAGTAATTTTAACTGATAAGTACACACTCAATGCAAAGCAGTTTTGCTCTTCTTTCTCCAAGTTTCTAAATTTGCTCCAAACACAAGATTTGGTGAATCAGTAGGTGGAGAGATGAAGGGAAACTGAGGCACAGAGCAGGGATGTGAATTCTCATGAAGTCAGAGGGAATCACTGGCCAAGTATTTGAACTGACCAGTTACCCATGTTATCACTTAACCAGGAACATAATTTAAACTGATTTATTATGGAAAGTTGTTTTCCAAAGCTGGCATCAGGGGACTTGCATGTCTTTTAACACCAATGGGGCAAAAGATGTCAAACAAACTTGCAGCAAGATGTTGCAAGTTAATAGAGTGCACTGAAAAGTGACACAGGCTGTGATGTCTAATCTGATTTTTCAGGCAGCTTCAAAAAAAACCCCTTACAAAGACACAGAGCATTTGTCTCTGAGTTCCTGTCCTATGAAATGCCACACTGGAGCCAAGAATATTAAATAATTCCTAAGAACATGTCAAAAAGGATTGAGTTTTTGTGAAGGCGTATTTCTGTAATTTGCAAGAACAGGAAGATGATGAATCAATTTCTGACCAAAAATAAAGCTGAAGCTTTCCTAGATTTCCACTTGTAAGAAAAAATTGACTTGTGTGTGGGACTTGTGCAGTCCAGGATCCCTTGGACTGGTCAAGTGGCACTTGTCCTTCCCAGGTGGTCACCCCTGGGCCAATACTTCTGGCTTTTTGTCCCAAAGTTAGCTGTACACGAGGATGGTGTCCTTACACTGTGATGGGCAATCCTCAACACTGAGAAACAACTGTACAGCTGGGAATCCTGAAGGTATTATTTCCATTCAGTGACTGAAGACAATGACATTCAAAATGCATCTACACACACACAGTGCAACTCAGATCCTGTTCCAGGGAAAAGATCACAAAGGAGTCTGCGTATGGATACAGTATTCCCCTTAAATATAGTTTAAATGGCTTTGTTTCAGAGCAGGGACGTGACATTTCCCCTGTGCAAAAGTAACCTCTAGTAAACATATATCAGCTTTAGCCAGAGCCTGACCCATGTATTTATTTCTAAAGCTCACACCACCACCTTTCTTCACGTGATAGACCATGCTTGGAATCTGGTCCATGCCTAAATAGGTATTCAGGCTGAGTCAGAGCTCTAGGTTTTACCTAATCAGAACACTTCATAAATAAAATTTAAAAAGGAGAAATTTAATTTAAAAAAAAGGAAGAAAAAAATTGATCACTGTGATGTCCATAGTACAAGAAAACATAATATTTAAGGAATATCTGGTATGATCTGTATTTTTAGTAATTTGACATATATAGTTTGGTCTAATAAACCCACTCTTAAATGGGCAAGCTATGCTTCCTCTGAAAATCAGAAAATTGAAACTACCTTGCAGAAGTTTATGAAAAATAGAAACTGTTTTGACTCTGTTTCACAAGAAAAGAATTCATTGCATGAAGCTGTCAGTCACTAACATTGAGATACTCAATTTTCCTGCAAAAAAATGCACAAATGGCTTTCATTATATTTAGCTGCAGCTTTAAGAAAATTTAATCAACTTAAACTGTTTAGTCTTTTTCCCTGATGAGAATCATAAAGTCAAATTCACATTTAAACCTGTTTAAACTGAAGCTCCTGTCAGCACCTCTGTTTATGTTAAATCTATCGGCATGAAATGCATTAAAATAAGAATAATGGTATAATGTCTTAAGTGTATAATGTTAACATAGGTCCTAGACAGAAAAGTGGGACAGACAGGCTGAACATTGTAAATTAATTTTCAATGTGTTATATTTATAGCTGTCAACTTTTCTAAATAGTTGCTCTTGTAGCTTTTACACATTCTACTTATCCATCTGTCTCTGTTACTCAATGTCTATCCACTACCATCAGTATTTCAGCAGAAAATTGCTACTTCCACATTTTCAGAATGGGTTGGCACACAGGATATCAAGCTCTCCTGGTACTTGCTTTCAGAAACAACAGTAACAGTTACCCAGAATGGGAAACCTGGGATATCCCAGGCCCTAAAAAGGCCAATGCCAGTGCTCCTCCAACTCTTCAGTAGCTATGAAATCTATAAAAACCTGAGGTAATAAAAAGGGAAAAACTGCTAGAAAAATACTGGAATTTGTGTATAACCTGTCTTCTTATGAGGTTCCATCTGATTGATCTTATGAATTTCCATCTGATCAGGAATAAACAACCCCAAAGGTCTCAAAAACTCACTAAAAACTTGGTTTTGTGTCCATATTTCATTCTCCATTAAAATACCATAAGATTAAAAACCAAAGTCCAGAAAACCCTAACAACTCTGCCTTCCCAAACTCCCACTGGTGATGTGAGGGCCCTTTTTTGGGGCATTACAGTCACATTTTCAATTCTTGAGTCAGGGGCTCAGACTGCCTGGAGAGCTGCACACCTCTCAGACACGATGGCTCTGCCCAGCGGGTCCCAGGGTTAACACAATTCCTGTTGAGGTGTCTATTGCACAATGCTGCTCCTGGGCATTTGCTGAGAACTGGGTTTAGCATATCACACCAAGCAACCAAAAGGCCTCTTTGTGCTTGAAAAACGAGGACAGAACTATGGAAGTAAATTGGCCAACTCCTGCATTCCAGACATGTCCAGCTTTCACAGTGACTTTGCAAAAAAATGTTTTGAAAGAGCAGGAACCCAGTTTTATATCTCTATTTACAGGATCACAGCAATGCTTTCTGGAATTTGTAGCCCTGAATGCTACCAAAGCTCAATATTTTATAAAGCTTGTGAAAAATGAGACTGTATAAGATTTAAATACTAGAGGTTTCCTGAAATCATGCTAAAGAAATCAAAAACCTATTTCCTCATTTGCTATACATAACAAGAAGGGTCAAACATCAGGATCCATGATATAAAAGTTCATGATTCTCACACAGTCTATTTGTGGGAGCAAAGGATGCAATCAGTTCATCTATTTCCTTTCCCAATTAATCACTCGTCACAGTGGGTTTGCTGGGTTCTGATGACTCCTCTAGTCTGAAAAGGGCTTTGCATTTCTTTATGCAGAAGAAAAATTATATTGGCTGTGGGCAAAGGGGCCTCTGCAGTAGATAATATAAAGGAGTGACCAATAAACCTTATTTCTGTGTCTTAATTTTGTTTTCAGGTACATTTCTGAGACGTGCACTTTGAACTCCATAGAGTGATATTCAGAATATCACGAATATTCTATGATTTAGTAAGGCTTACATTTAAGTAACTTCTCTCCCATAATATTGAAATGAAAGGAATTTTTGTCAAAGTCTTCCTAGTGTAGCAAATCAGGACAACACCTCACACTACATTTAACAATTTCAATTTGGACACCAAAAGGAGGTGGGGAACTTTTGTTATATGACCACGCTTGAGATTCCAGAAATCCTCCCATGTGAAATTGAGATAGAAATTTGAGTTATTATATGCAGATTTTAAATAATTTTAATTGAATCATTAGCTACGAGAACAATTTCAAACTAAAAAGAATGCTACTGGGTTTAGAAAATACCGAAATATGCCTCTGCAAGGTTTTTTAATTGAAAAGCAAACCTGCTTGCAATGGAAAATATTTTCCATATTGATGATTTTTTTTAATATTAAAAAAAAAAAAAGTGAAATAATTTGACCAGCCCTGCATACCAAAATTACTTTCACAAAATCTCTGGAAGCCTGCAAATTTACAATTTATTATTTCAGACATGTATGTGTGTAGTTAGACATGTGATTTTTGGTGTGTAAATACCAATTTTGGTCTGAACATGGAAATTCACTCAGATTTCAAACACATGAACCTCTCCATGAACTAAAACCAGTATTGACTGTTATTTTATGGATACACAGTGTTCATTATCAGTGTCTGGGAAGGCACATAGGTTGTAATGAAGATTTTAATACCTCTCATATAAGATAAATTGTGCTTAAAGTGAAACTCCCCTGGCTTTGCTTTTTGTTAAAATGCCTCCGATAAACTTCTGACTGAAAATCAAAAGTTAGATCTCTGAGGCCACATAAACCAAGAGTGGTCAAAGAATCAGGCTCAAAGAACTTTAGCATTGATGTTAAAGTGGTGTATTTCTGTCTCTAAGCTTTTATGCTTGTTTACGAATGACTCATTATGATTGGAGCTAACAAAAATTTCATTTTGCATTCTCTAGATACCTTCTGTTAACAAATTAAGTAGAAGTAAAGCCCAAGTAAATGACACATTTGAATAACATTAAAATGCAGGAAACTTAAATTCACCAATAACTGCAAAAGGCTTTATTACTCCTATATGATGTCAGTAACTCCACAGCTATTGAATCAGCCATCAGACACTCATTTAATTGACAGTATTATCACTCTGATGGCTTTCTATGCTACCCATACTATAATTTTGCCTCTATATTAGGAACTGGATTTGTCTTGCAGCCCCTGCTACTTTCACTTCTCTATTGACAACACATTCTCTGGAAAATTCCCATTTTCTTACACGGCCTGGCAATCTGACCACTAATGTGCTTAAACTTTTTCCCTGGTCTTCAAGTAACATTTTTTGTGCATATTAAATTCCCTTCTCAATGGGACCAGATGTGATTCTTCAGTCAACTACTCTTGAAACACAGAATATCACCTCTTCCATGTCCCTTCCCATTTTACTCTCTCCTTAGTCCCTGTGAATCTTGGATTATTCTCCTGCACCCTTCAGTGTCCATCACCTTAGTGGACCAGGCTATCACCCACCTTATAAACCAGTGTAGCTCCATGGAAGTCACTGGAACAGGAGTGATTTTACCAATGTCCCCAAATTTACAGTTCAATGTACATGGCACTTTATCGCAGCAAAACTACAGTGAAAGGAGAGAGAGACAGAGACAGAGATGAAGCAGAACCTGATAATATTGGTTACTGTGACACAGCCACAATAATCAGTAATCTGCCACAGCTTGTGAAGTGATTTCGCAAACTTGCAAAACGCCAGCAAGTTCAGTGGGGGATTTAAAAGACAGTAAAAAGGCCCAATATTGAGGAAGCTGTTTTTTCCTTTTGAACCCACTGCTTATTTCCAAAAGAAGTAAATACTGCACACACTACTAACTCTAACAGCACGTCCTCCACATTTGGCCACAGCATTTGCAGTACAAGTCTCAAGTCTGTTTTGTTCTCCCTTGCCTCCAATAAATAGAAAGGGAAAAAAGATAGCAAAGCAGTTAAACTTTCTGGAAGAGACAAGGAGGTGAGTCCATGCCACATCAGTGGGATCAACATTCCCAAGAGGAAAGTTGTGTCCCTTTTTCCTGCATTATCAGTTGCTAACTCATCCCTTTTAGGTTCACACAAGACTTTGGTCCAGGTTTTATGCTGTGAATCTGACCTGCCCCAACTGCAATTTAGTTATCTCTAGTCAGGTTTTTTTTTTCTTTTTTTTTTTTCAATACAGTCTAATCTTCATTGTTTGCATTTTAATTGCTTGGCAGTGCCAATTTGTTTTGGTTCAGTCAAACCATGGAGGCGACGTTTATCACAACCGTTACACTGTGAACCAGTTCAGTTCTCACCAAAAAGAACTGTTATTCCCATCAGTGACTTTTTGTTCTGAAAACAAGGCTACTGATTTGGCTGAAGGAAACAAAACAGCCTTTCCCACCCTGAGATAGCTTCAAGACTCTCATCTCAACAGTGAAACAGAGGGGAGGTGCCACAGAACCAAGGATATTGTCGTTTCTGGAGGACCATTTACTGAGAGAGAGGCTAAATCACAGCGAAAGAAAGATGTTTCATTTTTCAAGCACTCCTTGTGGATAAAAAAATTCAAAGTAATTTTCATTCATGTGTTGGCCAGACTAAGCAAGGATGAGAAGGATACTGGTATCTTTGAGAAGGCGAAATAAATCAGTTCTCTGATCACCCTGTATTACCTGTCCTGGGTCAGTGACCCTGTGAGCCATCAGCAGTTTGTCTTACTTCTTGGACAGCACATTCAGGCCCAAAGCAGACTCAAAGTCACCACAGCTAATGAAACAAATATCTGGATTGCTTCAATAAATGTTGAAGATTTTACTTCAGTTTCCTCTCACCTTAAAAAAAAAGGGAAGTACACCAACTATATGCTGATCCTTATGGGTGCCTTCCCACCTGAGGTGTGCTGAGATTCAGTATGTGAAGAGCTGGAGTAGGATTTGCTCGGGATCAACCATGTTCTGCCCAAAGGTATGGGGACCAAAACTGAATAATTTTGAAACTACAGGACTCCTTGATTAACATAATGATATGCAAACACTGTGTATCCATCTCTGAAAGGAGCAGGGGCTTCTGCTGAGCAGCAGTGAACAATAGTTTAAAGCCAGCAGCTAAGGAACATCAGAAGAATCAATGTTGGAGGGGGATTAAAGGGAGGTAGCATGTAATTATCCCAGTTGGAACTCAGCCTAGAGCTGCATTTCAAACTGCTTTTCCTTTTTCAAGAATAATTACTATGAAAACACTTAACCAACACTGTCAAAACAGATGTCAATATTCCATTCAAAATATGTAGGAGCTTTTCATTATTAAAAGGGAACAACTGAGAACATCAGAAGTTGCAGATTTTACATCTCTTGTCTGTCAGTTTGTCAACTGCAAGAAATAAAGGTAGTGCTCCAGATCCAGCTGGTTAGAAGGAAGAGGTTAAAGTCAGCTGTGGATGCAACAGTAATTTAAAAAATCTGAATAATGTGTGTTTATTCCCAAACACAGCTCTTTGGCACCACTCAAGGCCTGGCTGTGCCCTTTGTAACAACTGAGGGAGCAGTGATTGTGTCATAGAGCAAACTGCTGGAGTTGAAGGAGTAGGAGTACTTTTCACCACTGTCACCAACAGTACTGTGCTTGACTGGACCACTGCTATGGACTTTGAAATCCCTGATTGTGCTGAAAACCAAAGAGATGGCAGGTTAAAAGTGAGATGCTAAGTCTGTTTCAGCTTGGGAGTCAATGGCCATGCATACCACATGACAAACAGGAGGACTTTTCCGAGAAGTTAGTGTCCTCTAAGAGTTTAATAGGAACACTACAAAAGGTTTTTCATGTTCCTTTCAAGTAAAAGAGCAGTTCTGATAGCATCTACTCCTATTGAACTTTTTATTCATTCCAAACTTTCTTTTGTTCTGCAGGGTTGTTTTTTTTCTTGGCAAACACAGGGAATTTATTTGGGTACAGCAGTACATCTTGACCAAGTATTTTGCAGTTAAAATATTTCTCTCTTTGTTGGATGGAATAAAAAACCCCACTGCGGCATTTTGTTATCCTGAAATTATTTCTACCATCTCGAAAGTTCTTCTATGCCAGGATAGTAAATAAAACATAATGGATTTAGGGCATAGAAGGGGAGATGTGTTTTATTTTGTTTTTTGGAAAAGCAATGAGGTAAACGTTAGTCACAGCAAGTAGGAAGCAAAATTTATCATAAACATCACCAGTGTCTATGTGTCTAAAACAATTGGTGCTTTTATACTTGCAAGTAACCATATGAATAGACCATTTCTGACCCACCTACTAGTGGGCTGGCATACACAAAGCTATTTCTAAAGGGGTAGTCCAAAAGTTAGGTCAAATTTGCACCAGTGGAAATTTCTTGCCATCAACGGAGCTTGCCCCAGCACAAATTTGGCTTTAGAATTCTGAGTTCTTCCAGAATCAGTTTTCCAAACAGAACTAAATGAAAGAGCTGGATGCATAGTGAACTCTTGGAAAGCTGTCTTGATTATTAAAAGCTGAAACCAGAGAAACAGCCTTTACAATTAATGTAATACTGATCCAAAGGCAATTAATTTTAACTTTGGATGAATGAGGACTAAATTTGCCAGACTTTAAAAGCTTGCCTTTTCCCATCCTGCCTGCTTTCCTCTGTGTAACTGACACCACACAATTTGTCTCACACAAAAGCCTGGATGGATGTTATTGCACATTAGAGGAAGTTTTACAGTTTGCTATCTATGACAGAAAAGAGAACAGATCTTCTTTGGCCTCCTCTGAATGAAATATGGCTGTTTTCAACTGCTGGATTCTGAATTCCATGACTCAAGAAGTCTCTAGCTCATTTTGGTGCTCAAACTTCTTGCCCATGATGAATGGATTTTTAAACCTCAAACTTCCTTCCTACGTCATTAGAAAGTTCCTTTTAAATTACCAGGTGACCCAGGAATGAGTTCTGCATGCAAAAGAAGGAGCTGCCTTGCTAAAAGGAGCAGCAGGAGCAGCTCCTGTGGGGAGCTGAGGGCAATGATGCAGCTCGCCAGCCCCACAGTGCCCGAGCACAGCCAACCTGGCAGTGCCAGCAGCAGCCTCCACGACATCTCCAGATCTCCAGGAAAGACCCTGGGGATAGGCAGGGCTGAGGTTTAGGCAGGAACACAAGTCAGCCACGAGGATCGGGCCCGGTGCTGGTACCCAGGGTCAGCCACAGCCCCAGGACTGCTGGGCAGGCCAAAGCCATGAGGCAGGGCTGAGGTCAGGCCAGGAAATGGGTCCGTGGGCAGAGGCTGGATCAGTGGGATCCATGGCCAGACACACACACAGGCCAGGCAGGGATGCTCGGGCAGTCCTGCAGCACAGGGCACCGAGGGAAGGCTCCGGGCTCAGCTGGAATGTGTGTCCTGAGCTCCTGGAGCAGTTGGGGGCTGGAGGCCCCAGGGCGGCTGCTCAGGGCCATTCAGACTCTCAGTGCCCTCGGGGCCATGGCAGCATCACAGGCTCACCACTGAGGGAAGCTGGGATTGAGATACTTGGAAAGGGAACAGCTACATGTGATCCAGAAAAACAGTTCATTCTTGAAGCTAAATATGGGCTTTAAAGCAATCCTAAAGTAGATTCCAACGAGGAGGTATATTCTAGCTGCTTAAGCATAGGCTTCATTTTATACAAAAGAAAGTAATGATTAAATTGCAGTAATTTCCCTCACCTCTGCTCCAAAAGCAAGACTAGCTTTACACATCAAGGTACTTTCTTGTAGAATGTAGAAATGTCCCTATCAATCTTACCTTCACCCTGTTCTGGAAAAAGGGAAAAATTCTTTTCAAATATTTGATAAGCAATTTTAGCGAATCACCAAGCAGCACTACCCGCAGTCATGTCAATGAGCGTATTTGTACGCATTGTTAAATTGCTCCAAGTATATCTGAACACTTCCTAAATTTTTATCTGATGACTAAAAAAAGAAGAATCAATAACCACTTCCTTCTGTTGCTGGATTAAAACACTCAGCAAGCCTTAACTCCTTTTAGTTCAATTCTAAGCCAGTACAATTCAGCCGTTCTGGCGAATCTCAATTTGCTAGCTTGTAGCCTTGCAATTTTCAAGATCAGGAACAGCTGGAGGCCAGGCCGGCCCCAGTTCTTGAAACATGGGCACAATTCCTTTCTCTTATCAGTTTGCAAATGCATCATGCAAATGAGATAACGAAAATCAAAATATAGGATGAGTAAGAGCTAGTGTTGTGGAGGTTATTTTGGGTCTTTGTTTTACTTAAGGGGGGCAGTTGTAAGAGGTATGGTCAATACCTGCTGATGAAAGCTGACTTTTTATACACTGTTTTTATAGAAAATTCTTTTTCTTTACACAGAATATAAAAAGAAGGGATATTATTGTATTAGCCTCATATAAGATAAACTTTTTATATCTTCATTTGCTTAAATAATTGATTGACTTTTTTTTCATTTAACTGCTGCTTTTTTCCACTCAGTGAGAATAGAATTCAACTGACATTAAAGTGAAAAATTGTGTGTGAAAGAATATTATAGACCAGGTTAGCGACTCTACTCAGTGATACTATTTTTATATTGTAGTTAATCACTTCTGAAAAAATACACCTGCTTTCTTTTTCTTCTTACTCATGTGACTATCAATATTAGCAGCTACAACTGGTAAAATTCTAAAACTTCTTTATCTGAACACCATAAAGACATAATCCTGAAAATTTTCACTCTAATATTGTTTGATATGCTGACATTGGGCTTTATATGGCCTGGCATCAAGCTTGCTCTCACTGAAATCTGTAGCAGACAATCTTTAAAAGTCCACCTGGGACACAGGATACTTATATTGTATCCAGATTAAAAATGTGGAAGTCAGTTATTTAACTTAATCACAGTGTAAGGTCTTCCTTGTTTAATCCCTCTTACCAATTGCTAAACTAAGCAAAATTAAAAATAATGAAAATAGAAATCTTGATTGAGTAGTACTGACAAATCCAGTTACTAAATACTGAAGTACTTCAGGAAGTTAAGGGAACCTTATAGGGAGTAAATATTAGGCAGGATTTCACTCTTCTCAGTTATCTGCTAAGGACTGTTCTCAGTACATTTGGTTCTCCAGTTGGCTCCTCTGCAGCCACAGAGATAGCAGTTAATTGCTTCACTTGATTAGAATTCACAGCTGCATCTGCAGCAAGAAGGCTCCTTCTGAAATTAACTGAGCTATCAATCAACAGAATAATTTGCTAGAGTGAAAAGCAACTAGTCAGCTGTGCACTTATCAACAAAACCAGCAAAGTTTCTCTGGGAAAACTCCTAATGTTTGATAAAACAGTCATATGCTTCTCTCCAGCCTTAAACATCAATATAAATCATCGCCTTCTGCACTTTAACTGTTCTCAGCGCTTTTGGCAGCTTTCTTTTCTGTGTGCTACTGTGTTTGCAGAAGAAATCTTTACAGGTTTCTCTAATGTATTTTAACACGCAGCATCAATCGCATGCAAGGCATACAGGGCCTCATGAAATGTTCTGATTCCATTTCTGAATGACCTGTTCAATAGAACTTTATCCATGCTGATGTTCTCTTTGGAAATTCGGCAAACCCGAAGTTAACAAGGACCTTGCTACGTGTCTTTCAGTAACCACTAATAAAGTTCAGGTTCCAAAGAAAGCAAGCAGAAAAAATTACCTGCTCTGAATATTTTGGAAGAAAAAGGTTGCATGAAACAACTTACTACACTAATTGTTTTAGCCATTGCAGCCCACGGTGTACTTTGAGATTTTGGCATCTCCTGCCAGACAGCATACGTAGTCATTGAGGCCAAAGTTATTTTTTAAGAGGAAACTCAAGCTTTTTGCTGCTCTAGGAAGCCTTGGATCTAACTACATAGGCTATGGTAACTCCTTCAGTTCAAATCACAGCCTTCAAATATATGTTCATCAATTTTGCCTAGTTTATATTTGTTAATTCTGAACTAAGCTTGTTGATGCTTAATTATGATCACTGACAGGCTCTTCTCACCCCTCAACTTGTGCGCAGAAAAAATGAGTAAAACTCTTTTCTATAGAAAACTAGGCACTCATTGCCTCTTATGTAACTTTCTGACCTCAGTGCCATAAGAGCAATTGCAATAACATTTGTCATGCTTGTGTTTCTGCTCATTTTCTAAAAACCATGCTTGTAATGGCTGCTATTGTCTAGGTTATGCCCAGCAGGTAATATTTTTATAGGCTCTGTTTCTGTGGTACTTGCATATAGAGGACCAGCTGACCTGTGCACTAAGGTCTTTGGAAAGTGGTGTCTGAAGCCAGTTTGCTGAAACTGTTTATCAAGCTCACAAACCTGACAGAACGCTTGCAACACAGAATCCATGCCGAAAGCTCTTCCCTTACATCCCACGGTCTCCCATTTAGAGTTTTACTATCAATGTAAACCTTAAACTGGTATTATTCAAACACCTGTAAGTATTAAACTGCTAGATTTATTAGTAAAAGAGCAACTATTTACATATTTGCAAATGCTTTTGTCTAGTTTTATTTGATGACTCGGGGATTACTAATGTTTTTTATTTATGCACTGTGAAGGTATCCAGGACTTTGCACAAGAAAAAATGCTGATATTCAAGCATCTTAAAAGGACTGAATTGTGCCATTCAATAATATGTCAATAATTTCTCCATGTCTATCTGCATGAATATTAGGCATGAGTTCAAGCTTTTGCAGCAGAGCAGGAGTTTGTCCAACATGATGCAGTGATTTTTCTGGTGTCTAGTATGTGGCTGGCAAGTGGACAGACAAAATCCCTGCAATACAGACAGAATTTTCCCCATATCCCCTAAGTCTCAGGAGCTGCACCTTCAGCCACAACTTATCCAGCAGGAACATTATTGCCCTTCGAACTTCAGGAAGGGGAGGCATTTTATTAACAGCAATTAGAAGAGAGTTAAGCCAGAGATGAGCACATTATAAACCTCCCAAGTGTCTTTATGTAAATAACTTAGACATTTTTATGTCCCAGTCATATTTTATACATTATTTCTTGAAGTTACAAAGCACTTCCTGCCATACAAATGCATACAATGCCATGGTGAGTGTGCTTCTCACAAGGCGTGACTGTCAATTAAGAATGAAAGATCAGTCATCAGATTAATTTGTTTTAGCAATTACAAATTTTAGTGTGTTATAAGTCGTTGTCTGCAGCAGTGACCTCCTTCAGGGACTTCATGATGGAATTTAGAGTTCACAAAATAGACATTGCTAGAACACTGAAACACTGAAGTGCTTGTGCTTCGAGGAAATAGGACAATGGAAATGTAATTTCCTTTTTTAGTGAACCATTAACACCATATTTCCAGCAGCTGAGAAGTGGGGCATCCTATAGGCAAATTTCAGTATTATCAACTCATTCCAAGACACAGCAATAAAACTGGACTACATTAAAAGGGTTTAAGGCAGAGAGCAAGGTCAGCCTCATAGTTAAGATTATCAAGAAGCAGAACCAATCCAAGGGAAAATGTCAGCTCAGTCTATTTTTTACTAATATTTGTATGTTTCAAACAAGTCCATTAATTCTTTTGAACAAAGTAATTGGGTGATGTTATGAAATACAAAGGTATTTTAAATTTTAGTTTTCTAAATTTCCTTCTGATCTGTCTTTCCTGCCACAGGGCAAAAGGTTTTGGTGTTACTATTCTCAGAAATATTTCTGTATTCCAGTTAAAGCAGACTTGGAATAACTGGGTTCAAGGCAGATATTATAATTAGAAAGCTGCATGTACATAGGCCTACATATTTTAGGACTGAAAATATACATCTCAATTCATTCAAAATATATTTTCAGAGGGAAGAGAA
>QWTY01005600.1:0-25935 GCA_008033365.1 Pseudorectes ferrugineus | reverse complement strand
TTTATTTATTTATTTATTTCCCACCGGCCCGTGCCTGCCCCGCACAGTAACGCGGAGCGGCTCGGCGCTGGGGGAAGGGGCCGGGGCAGCGCTTCCCAGGTGCTGTCGAGACGAACCGCTCGGCTGAAAGTGTCCGAACCCGCCCAGGAGTTCACAGATGCCTAATTCTACTTAAGGAAGGAAAAAAAAAAAAAAAAAAAAAAAGAGAAAAAGGATTCCTTAAGGGGAATTGAGACTCCTGAACTTTCTCGTTGCCCGCTCTCCCCCCTTTTTCTTCCCTCTCCGCGAGAGAAGGTGTTGATGAACACATTTTTCCAGTGCTGGGTAAAGCAATAGCATCAGTCACTGCTCCTCTGAACTTGAGCAACTGCTGGTGAGGTTTCCTACTTCGTGCAAAATTCAGCTGGAGACTCCAGTGCCCCTTCCCGCCCCGCAGAGCCTTCCCTGCCTTTCACTCGTGTTCTCTAGTGGCTTTTGCTTCAAGGAGCCGGGAGGTACAAAGAAATGTTATCTTCAGCATGTAAAATAAAGAAATGTGTATAGGAAATTCCCTCAGATAGAGGTGTCCAAGCACATATATGTCCAACAATATTCCAAAACATGTTTTTTGCTCTAATACTGTTTACAGTCTCTACTTCTGGTTTCTATTCTAGGCATACAAAGGTATTTCATCCCACTGCATTACTACCACATGAAATCCAAAATAGTTTCATTTCTTGGCTTGTTTTCTCAAGAGTGTAATCAAGTTATTTTTAATAGCTAGCTTAATTTCTTCTGGGGTGAACAAGGAGGCTTCTTTATTTGAGCAGCAAGTTTTGTCAGCAGGTTCTAACTTTGATATGAAAACTACTGATTTGGTTGATAAGTAGTGTAAAAAGTTAGTTTAAAAAAATGGTGTCGAAGAATACCGGACTCCTCTCAATGAACTTTTAGTTTCCAGTTTTCGTAATACTTTGCTACTTTTGGTCATTCAGAGGATTTCTCTGAAGGCTATGGTGTGGTTGCTGTGTGTTGGAGGGGGTGAGCATTACCCTTCAGCCTTTGCTGCCCCTCGGAATGCAACCCACGGGGGCAGGTTTGAGCAAAAAGTTGAGCTCCTATCCCTGTTTTCAGGGCAGTGAGGTTGTAAGTCAGACCTCTTTAGAAATTAATTACAGCAAACAGTTATTCTCGGAAACTTACCTATTCAAATAATGGGGTTTTTTTAACTGTGCTCTTGAAATGTGGGCTCTCAGACTGGCGTAAACTAATAGCTGGCATGGTAGGGATTTTTCTTTAATCCTGCTGCTTTTCAAATGTGTGCAAAGCAGAGTCCCTATTCCAGACAGCACTGTATGATTCAGCCACCCAAAAATAGACTGCTCTGTCTATATCAATAATAAAAATGATGCTACACAAATTTCAGTGCAAAAAAGCACGGTTAAGTTTTTATATAGATGTTCATGCAGGAAGAACTCAGTTCTTCTTAATTTAGACATGAGTAGCCTGAATTGTAGAAATCTCTGCTGAACTGAAACTACTCTGAGAGTAGTTTCTTGACCTCAGACACTGCCTGCTGTGTTACTTGTTTTTATTCCAGTTTTAACCCTTACATGTTTTCCCTGAGTCTGTGTTGTATTACTTGAAGAAGGGCAGACCTTATGGTGCCTCTGTTTCTAGAAATCTGTTCTTTAATTTCTGTTCTCTTAATACTTCGTACAATTCGGTGTAAAACAGCAGGCGGAGACACAATTTACATGTCAGTTTTTAGCGCAGTCCATTAGTGTTGCTTTCTTGAGACAGAAGCTCTAACAAGACTGTCTGGAACCAACTGCCAAGCTGCATCTTTATTTCTCAATAAGACTTTACTCAGAAAGGCTTGGAAAAGTAATTGCAGGAGAGCTGCCTGTTGCGCCGCACTGGTTACAGGGAGCAATCAGCGCGGCCCTGCGGCAAACTGTGTTTGCAGAAATCCCTCTGCGCTCCTTCCTTGGCCGCAGGTTTATGTTTCAGGCAATCACAGAGAAGAGCACTGTTGAGCTCTGAAACACTGGCTCCTGTGTGGTGAAGATGCAAAAGTTTCTGTGTTAAAACATCGGCGCTGAAATATTTCCATTGCACCGTGCTTGCTGCTTGCAGATTGCTTACTGTGACACACAGAAAGTCAGGGGAAATGACATTTGTCATTGTGTGAGAAGCAGACACTCTCTTGGCAGCAGATGTAAATGATGTTCTCGCCTAGGATGTTTTATCAATCAGCTGTTTGCATGGGAAATGACTTTGCAGTCTTTGGGTCTGTTCCCCAGAGTGGCTGTGGGGACTTGGCCAGAGCCACGCTGAGGCATCACGGTGGCAGTCAGGTGGGGTTTGAGGTGGGCCCCATGCTCTGTTGCTGTCTGAGTGTGCTCCCAAAGTGGGAGGGGTGGCTTGGGGGGCTCCAGCAGCATGGGTGGCTTCCCAGAGCAGCTGGGCTGGGAGGTGTGGCAGCTCAGCTGGCTGTGGAGCGCTCTGAGCCACTGGGCTTTCCTCCACCCCAGTGTCCCTCAAGTGCTGGTCACAAATGCTCCAGGCAGTAATTGCTGGCTGGTCTAGCTCTGCAAGGACTCACTTTGAGATACGGCATGTACTGCTGCCATTTCTGTTAATTTGGGCTGAGCCTAAATGGTCTGAGTGACAGCGATCAATAGGCCTTTCCTTCTGGGTCGCCTGTGGTGCCCAAACAAGAAAATTTAGTCATTCATCCATCCTGACATACTTATTAGAAGTACTGACAGACTCAGCATGCTTGGTGGAGGAGAGGCTGTAAGCACAGCACTCTGTGCCTGCCTCTGTTTCTCTGCCCAATTTTCTGTCTCTTGCCTCTTTACCGCTGCTACTTCTGTCTCCTCTTGTCACCACAGTACCTAAAACTGCTACATAAACCTGCATTGTGGAAAAACCTCCTCTAGATCTCTTGGGAATTTTGTGCCCTTTTTGTGAGGACTGCATGAAGAGCTGCCCCTTAGAGGAGAAGGGTAAAAGCAGAGGGTGATGAACCCAGAACTGACCCCGCAGGAGATAGTGCTTGGGCGCTGTGTCTGGGGCACGTCATGCATGTGCCATCAGTGTGCACCACTTAGATGGGCATCAACTACTCACAGAGATATCTTTAGCCTCCAGCTTTGAAATAAATAGTGAATGACAAATGAAACAGTGTGTAGTGGGGGGTGTGGGTGTTTAGAAGTTAGTAAAAAGTAAGCAAACTTTGCTGTAGAGGTGCAGAGCAGCAAAGCTGTGCTTTCATCATGTATTTTTCCCTGGAAAATACTCATCCTTGAAGACACCCAAGGTTTGCAGTCTGAGTTCTCCGTAGCACTTGGGTTAGAGGCCACACAGTGCCAGTCTCTGTGGAAAATTGAAAAAAAAAAAAAAGTAGATTTGTTTGGTCTGGCTTTTGTTTCTTTTCATAGGTGGAGGGAATAATTAAGCTGTGGAAGTACACCACAGGGTTGGATGTGACATTGCTTCCCTCCGTGGTATACAGTAGGGTTACTGCAACTTTGTCTGTGAAATGCATTTCTAATTAAAGCAAGGAGAAGTAAAACAGTTGTGACCTTTATCATCAATGTTGGATGCTGTAAATTGCACTGAAAAGGCACAGTGGAATGACTTCTGTGTTTATCTGAGCCAGGGGTGGTTTGTGAAATGCGTTTCTGTCAAGGGTCTAAATTAACATTATTTCTCAGGGTTTTCTTTAGGTTGGTGGCATATTCTGGAGAATCATAATTTATGTGCAGGTTTTTAGCTTTTTCCCCTCACTGCTGCTTACTTAAGCACAAGTGACTTTGTCTTTTCATGAGGAAGTGTTTAGTTTGTCTGTTGAATTAGCACTATCACACTCTGTAATCAAAAGCAATATCTTTCCATTTGTGTGGAGCTGCCAGTCTGAATTACAAATTACTTGACATGCTGCTCAAGAGAATTCCCTTTTCATGGGGTGTAAGTATGGTCACAGAAAGGGCATTTTAGTTTTTGTTTATAATATTAATTTTTTATAGTTTTTGAGGGACCAGTTGCAAACAGGTTGGAAAGTTAAGAATATTTTTGATCCCTCTTAATTTAAACAGTAGCAGGGCTCTTCCAGCATAGAACACAGCTTGACCAAACAGATTAGCAGCAGGTTTGTGTCTCATGTGTGGTAATGTAGCTCTAGAGAATAAATGACTCTTAACTATCAAGGAATACAAGCTTGCAATCACAGCCTGACACTACAAGTAGCTTTAGGATTAATAGAACTACTTCTAGATTTTTCCTTAAGGTGAATTCTGTTTTAAAAATATGGATTATAGTGGTGATAAGGAGACTAAATACATAAAGTCGCTGATATCTGTTCTTGTAATGAAAGGGCAAGTATGTTTTTAAAGCTGCAGTGTTTGTAATTAATGGAAACAAACTGTAAGGAAACAAAGACCAAAAAAATGCTAAACAAAAATAGGCTTGTCATTTAAGTTCCTTTGAGAATGAATTCTGTACCTATGGGTCTGTGTTAGTGTGCTGTATGAGCCCATTCTTGCTGAAATCAGCTGTGCAGAAACTAATCAGTATCTGATGGCATCACTCTTTAAATTTTTTTACTTTTCTTTTTTCAAAAAAAGTAAAAATAGTTTGGTTTTTTAGTTCACGTGGTACTTTAATATGGTGTCTTTGTAAGCAGTTTACTTAATTCTGTGTTACATCACTGTAAAGCCATTATACATGTGTTGGATCAGAACCAGACTCATAACTTTAATACCTGAAGTTGCTGGGTGAAATGTATGATGTTAAAAGCATCTTTAAATATATATCATACGTGACATGTCATGGTGTCTTGTGTCACAAGTAGGACAGAAGTTTTTATTTCATGATTTGAAAGACTGAGTTGTACAAGACAGGGCTCAAGTGTGGAGTTTAAATTTCTTATTCACACAGAAAAGGGAACTTTGAAAAGTATGGGACTTCTTTTTATTTCTGGGGTAGTGTCACTTGTGTTTGTGTGAAGGATTTTACATGTCCAGTATTCGGACATAGGGCCAGATGTGAAGGTGTAGGGCAGCTTTTTCAAATGAACCGACTGATCCGGGTGGTAGCATCTGCTTACAACATGAACCACAGTGCAGGCACGAAGGACAGCTGTGGGTCTTCAGGATGGCCCCACTTCCAGCTTCAATTTCTCTTTTTTTTTTTTTTCTTTTTTAAGGCTAGTCTAAGGAGAAACTACCAATGCAAATCTTAACTGCTGAGTTTCGTTGATGGATTGATTAGCTGTCAAAAAATGGAGTTTAACCATGCCTGGTGCTGTGTGTGACCACTTCTGTTTAAACAGCTGGATTTGTTAAACAGCCTAAGAAGAAGCATGCTCTTCTCCAGATACATATTTATGAGAGAGACAAGAGAGAGCAAGGCTAGAAAAAGGCAGAAGCTGAGTAAACTTTCTCACTTAGCCAGCTGATGCTAATTGTGTCCTGCTCTCAGCTGCACAGCTCTGATGATGTTTTATAGCAGGGCTGTCGAAGCCATGTGTTCAAGCAAGACACAGCCTGTGCCATGACTCCATCCTCTCCACTCTCAAGATTTTTGTGGTTTGATTTCTATCTGGGCACTCATAAACAGCTGTAACCTGATCTGTTCCCCATTTGTCAGGAAGTTAGGCAGCTAGGAGTTCCTTCATGCATGGCAATGATGTCATTTACAAACGGTCGATTTTAATTTTTTTCTTAGTTTGGGAACTAAGGAACACGTCTTATCTTTACTTTACTACAGAATAACTGACTCAGTACATAGGGTCTCATCCAAGTCCTCTGAATCTGATGGAAAAACACTTTTCTGCTGCTTGTATTTGGCTTTGTTCAACTATCAAAACAAGGAAATCTTGCATTAGAGTGAGTGCAGGCCTGAGCACTGGCCAGCGCTGCACTCGGGGCTGACGTGCGTGATTGATGAGTGCACATACAGTTCTTAATGAGCTCTTGTTGACTGTATAGTCAATACTACTAAATTAAAAGAAAGTAAGTTAAGAGCTGAGACATAATCGGCTTTCAAATGCTTCCTGAAATCAGTTGTGTATTGGGAGTACCTGCTAATCTTTGAAAGTGTGTGTAGGTATGGATAAACATATACAGAAAGAGCTGTGATTTGTGGGTCATGAGTTTTTATTTAATTGGGTTTGAACTGGCTCTGTTCTACATTTGATCATTTTACTGTAACTTTTAGATGCTGTATCAGTATGACATCAGAAACAATGTGATAAAAGACAGCAGTGAGCAGCAGCTCTGCACACTTGCCATTTGAGTCAGTCTGCATGGAAGAGGAAAATGCCTGTTCACACCACTGCGTGCTGTGAATTAAAGCCTGAGGGAATTTCAGTTTGTAGAAAAAAAAATAATTTTAATGTCCTGTCCAGGGGCTGTGTGTTAGGAAGTGCTAATCTAACATAGATTCTATACTGTGAGAAAATTCACAGCAGCTCTTGTGTAATGTAAGGATGTGTTTCTGCTAACTTAGCTTCTTTGTTCCTTTAAAACACATGAGAAGAGGGAGGACCCTGTAACAGGCAGCACGTACAGGATGAGGAAGTTGGAACAGTGCCAGATATTTGAAAGTGGGAAATGATACTTTCTATATTTCTTTCCCTAGAGAGCTCCTGAAAGCTTCCTGCCTTTATTAGGTCTGTTCCCTGGCTTGGGACAGTGTTGGCAGCTTTGATACCAGTAGCTATTGCTCTGTGACTCCAGCAAGGTTTACAAATAATGTGGAAGAGCATAGGAAGAATTATCCACAGACAGCCCATGCATTGAGTGATCCTGATAACCATAAATGCCAATTTTGGTTATAAACTGCTTGCAACAGCTTAAAGACAGAAGTATTTTTTTTTTTCTGGAGGTTGCACCAATATAAAGATCAGGTGGTAGCAGAGGTGATATCTGTCTACTTCCATTGGTTCTGCAATAACGTTATACCATCCCAAGAAAGAGTTCTACAAACCTGTTAGTAGCTGGCCAGGAAGAATCTCATAAGTTCTTGGAAATTGCATAAATAATGTTTGTGTTACTCTCTGTATTTTGCAGTGACATGTATGTATTGAAGTGCAGTGATTAAAGGGAGGTTTGTGATACAGAGGAAAACAGATCAAACTGAGGTCTGTACAGTAAGGTCTGCTTCTTCAAATTCTGGCCTTTAAAGGCATTGATTCTTAGAAAACCTTCTCTCTCATGCAAGAATTGTATTGGTATAGAAAATCAGTATGTACTATGTGTTTGGCAGTCCATGACTGCTCTTAATTTGCTAGCTGTTAATTCTAATTTCATCTTTTATTTTCACTTGTGCCACTTTCTGATCTTTTATGAGTTTTTCAAGCATATTTTGTTTCCCATCCAGGCATCAATCTGTTTTTAGCATCAATCCAACCATGCTATTGAACTGCAGAGAATCCAGTCTTACTATGTGATCATGGCTGTGGTTAGTGGGACTCTGAAACCAGTCCGCGTCTCTGGGAAGCAGTGAAGTGTGGGATGAGTGGAGGCATGCAGCAGTGTTCTGTGCAGAGCAGAAGATGACTGTATTGTATAAAGATCAGATTAAAAAAACTTCAGGACTCCCAAGTATGAAGTAGTATTGTTTTATGCCCCAGTCATCTTTCCCCCTCCTGCAGTGTAATGCACATTTATTTCCTGAGAAAAGAAGATGACCATGTTTGCTATTTCAGCACATTGTTGTGTTTCTAAAGAATCCTAGGGGGAAAATAAACAGCTGTCGGATGGCTCTGCCTTTTCTCTCTTTATGCCAAAAGTTTTATTTGACCAGGAACTCTTCTGGTGGCTTGCTACTTTATTTGAGCATGTGTACGTCGTAAGCTCTCACTGGATGTGTATATACATATATATATATGTTTAAAGCTTGTGTTTTTCTCATTGTGTACTTAAGATCTTTGTTTGCTGCTGGATTACATTAACCAAGTGTATGTCTGTAGGTATAACTTATAATCATGGTTACATTGTATATGATGAGTTTTCCCGTCTCCAGTTGTTTGACATATTTTCAGAGTATGCGGATTTTCAAGTATTTTATTTGACATGGAATCTTAAGTTTAGGCAATAACTCCTATTCATAGCAGAAAATCCAAATTTCTTTTTGAGGAGTCTAATATTGCCTTTGTGAGTGATAAGTGGAAGATTGTGTTGTGCTAAAAGATCTGGATTTTGAAAGTGCTCTTTGGTATTTTAGTTGTCTTAATGGTTCTTTGGATTACTGTGTTGAGCAGCTCAGGGTAGGATGTAATCTGAAAACAGGAAAGTAGGCTGTTTTATATAGACACTAGAATATGGATAAAAATGTATTACGAGCACCAAACATCATTTGTTTACCATTATAAGCCACTAGTTTTAAAGACAGAGATAGATTTTAATGTCATAATGTGGTACCACGAGCAGATGTCCTGTGATCTTCCAGCTCACTTCCGCTCCAGAGAAGTCTGTAGTACTTGAATCCAAGGACTAAATGTCAGCTTCCGTGTGGCTGTGAGCAATATCCTCAGTTTTGGCTGCTCTGAAGCTACTATACTAGTGCCCACAACCCCTGGTAAAAATTATGTAGTAATCTCTGTGAGTGTTCATTCAAGATAAACAAGAACCATGTGGGCGTGTGAGGAATGACTGTAGTTCTTTGCATGCTTCTTTGCCAGGATACAGGGAGAAAGGTCACTGCTACTTAAAGCACTCCTGCCATGGCAATTTCTGGCTGAGACCTTGCCAGACAATTCACTGAAGACAAAGGCTCTGGTTTATTGGTCTTCTTTCTGGAAATAAATATTTATGATGCAGTCAAGTCCCTGAAGGTAGCAGAAAAAAAAAAAAGAGTAGAAGAGTGAGTTGTTTTGGTAAACTTTCACTGGATTTCCTAATGTGCTGCATGTGCGGTGTTGTTGTCTTTCACAACTTGAGTGCTAGAGGGTTTCTAATTTGCATGTAAAAATGAATTCTGTGTGTCACTGGATATACTTTTCTTGGCTAAACGCGTGCCCTCTCTGGCTTGTTTTTAAAACAGAACAGCTGTTTTGTGGGTGTAACTATCGGAAATCTGTCTGACACAATTTCATCCTACTAACTGAACACATACCTGGCATGGAGCTCTTGGGAGATTTTTTTCATGCCTTCCTGTTGAACTTTAGTATAGGGTTTACATTTCCTTTTTACACAAACTGACATGTGGAAATAAATGCCAAGCTCAGCAATCCCCTCCAGTGACTGCCAAGGTGCCTCTGGCAGGCTGTGTGCAGGCGAGCTGGCAGCTGTACCCTCTGTGGCATCTCAGTGCCCTGCGAGCGGGGACGAGTGGGACCACATGCTGTGTTCTTGGTCTCGTGGACGTTTGCACTTTGAGGATGCTGTTCCTGTTGGAAGACGCTCCCAAGATTGTATTTCCCTGTGTGTGGGGGATAGTCAGGGTTGAACTGTAGAGCTCAAGCCTGTGTGTGTACACCTCAATGGAGGGTAGTGTGGGAATTAACAGCAGGTCAGCAAGCCTGTCTGATTCTGACATCAACCTCAGCACAATCCGTTTCTACCCATGAGAAACTTAGTGTCAACAGAAGCAAGAAATCCAAAACAACGGAGGAGAGAAACAGCAAGAAGATTGCACCTGGTGTTTTTCTGGATGCTTAGAATGCCTAGGCTATAGATAACTAATAATAGTATGTTGTAGTTTAATAGTAGCCAATGGATCCATTGTAGTAGTTAAGCAACCAATGAATAGGTAACATGAATGATAAACATATGAAAGTGTATAAAACCCCTGGCTATTTGGAATAAACAGCCTTTTGCCTGAAGTTGTCTGTGAAGTTTGTGTGTTGTGTCTGCCTCAACAGCGACAGGGTAGGAGTTTGTGGAGTGGATGGTGAAGCAGGAACAGTGTCCGGCTGCAGCTGGAATTCCTTGTGGGGTTTTTGCAGTGCTCTCACTGGGGAGTACCAGGCCACATTGGTAGCTTGGGGTCTGAGTAATTGCAGACATCCTTCCACTGCCGTGCCTGGCTCTTCACTGCACAGCTGGAGACGGGGATGCTGCTGGGGGCTCTGGGCACTCACTCAGCCTCTCTGTGCAGGGAGGGCTCTGGTGCAGCCCTGAACCTCTGCATCCACAGCGCTTGTCCTGGGGCCAAACCTGCTCTGCACAGCAGGGACACTGTGGGTGGCAGCAGCTGAAATAGCTGAGCACATCCTGAAATGGAAATGACACTTGGATAAACTTACTGCCTTGGGAGTGCTGTAGTTCACACTGACACTCCTGTGAGATCACGAAAGTCACTTTGGCTTCATGTTGCTAAGCACAGATGGGATAAGTGTTCCAAGAGGTTGTTGTACTTAAATTTAGTGAGAAGGAATAGATTTTTCAAAGTGAATGAAGTTTAAAAGTTTAAAAAATATTAGCAGAAGTATTTATTGGTCAGAAGCATTCTCTTCTCTCACTTCCACTGCAAGAAACAAGCATCTCCCATGCTACATTTACTGGAAACCTGCCAGTGAAACTGTGCAAGTTGTCACATCTAAATATAGTCACAGCTACCTACAGGAATTAGATTAATATTTTTTATTAGCTGGAGGAGAATGGTTCTGCTTTCCTTATTTGGTTAATAATACCCTCTATGATGTGCCAAGGTAACTATCATTTCATGCACTTTGCATTGTCTCTCCATATATACTATGTATAGAATAAAAGCATGTTTCTCTGCTCTTTGGTCAGACATAGCTTACTTAAAAAGAAAAAAAACAGAACAAACCACCCCACAACACAAACAAACCAAAAAAAAAAAAAAGAGGCCCGAGCAAAGACTAAGTAATCTATAAAGAAACTCTAATTCTAAAGGGACTTCAACTGCTATAATTACTCTTCTGCTTCACTTAAAAATTATTTAAGTACCAACTGCACTTAAAATTGTCAGTGATGCAACAAAGACATGAAATAAAGCCTTTTAAACTTCATCTCTAATTAAAAAAAAAAAAAAGGACCATGGGTAAGCATGTTAAAAAGAAAACATTTCCAATGTAAATAGTACCTTTAAAATAGCTTTCTTTTGTTCTGTGGCTGTTTGCAAACCCGCCTCGGGCTGCCTGTTTAGATTGTTTCATTGTCTGTTGGTGCAGTACATGGTCTTTTGCCATTTCATGTAAATATAAACTACATTATTTTTCTGCTCATCTTTCTTCATTTTGTATAGTTCAGGTTGAAATCCCTTATGATTTGGCACATTTTTATCTTTCCTCCCCTTCCACGAAAGTCAAGTAACATACCAGACTCCACAGTGAATCTTGAAATACATGAATAATGTGTATTCCATTAAGAGAGAGTAACAATATCCCATAAAGAACAGTAGATTATTATTTGCTTGCCAAACTGTACTTGTATGTTACTTTAATACTTTCTTTGACTTAGTAACTGTGGAAGGAATCTGATGCAGCCCACATTTTGTCATTTGCATCGTGTTGTCAAGTACAGATTTTTGAAATCTTGTTGCTAGCATTTCTTAGCAATGTGTAGGTGTGAAATATGCCTACTTCAAACCAAATTCCATGGTTATACTCAGTGATCTGGTCACCTAGGAAACTTTGAACAATAGATTTAGTTGGCTTGATGATGCAGTTCTGGTATGATCAGATTTTTCCAGTTCCCTGTAATTTGAAAATATAGTGCTTTAACAAAAAAATAGTCATAATTTCCTTCATGGAGGAAAACCCTCCTCTGTCCTTAGTCCTGTTTTAGTCATAGTCTAAGATATAATGTTCTTTATTCATTTTGTGGTGACTTCAGTAGAATTACTTGAAATTGCATGATCTTTAGAATAAACTGTTTGGAAGGTACTGAACCATTATTGCTCTGTTTGTGTCTTTGTGAGTCAGTGTGAACTCATTGCACTGTGAGGTCCTCCTGTCCTTTTGAGATGTACTTGGGGGATTTTCTTCTGATTCTTCCCTACAAAAGTCTGCTAGCACTAAAGGGGGGGAAAAGGTGGAGCAATTAATCTTCCAAATTTGTCTTTCCAAAATTTTTGGATGTTCAAGTTGACTTGATGGAAGCATTTACAATCTTTCCAGTTTCTTCTTTGTTGTGTATTGTATTGCAGGAATGTCAGTTTGGTTCGGTAGAGCCAGCAGTTAAAATTGTCTCTAGGACTGTGAGGAAAAGGATTGTCTGTTGTCCCCCTGTTCACAGACATGTTTCCCACACACACCCCAGCCAAGGAAAAAAAAAAGAAAAAGCAATAGCAGGATGTGAGAGAAATCCACAAAATTGTGTGTGGTGGGGAGGGCAGGTAGAAATGTTGTCTGTAGCTGAGGAACTTGGGCAGTGTCAGATGAAATTGTAGGAGCCCTGCTCAAGGCACAGACTGTTTTTGGTGATGTAGGTACTGGGCACAGGGTGCTGTCACTGCTTAAAGGTTACATCTGTTCACGGAGTGGCTCGGGAAGAGCGAGGTCACAGAGCAAATCAAGTGTTCTGGAATTTGCAGAAACACCACCTAAGTCAGGAACACCCTTAAACTGAGACCAGTAGAAGAAGCAGAGAAAGTGTCCTGTGTATTTGTCTCATCCCTGCTCTTCCTCATGTACACCAGTACAGCTGCTGTTGAGGATGGAGCAGCCAGACCACTGTCTGACCTGGCAGGGTGTTCTGGAAGTGACCTGTTGGCTAGGGCTGGATCTAAGCTGTATTTCAGCAGAAACAGTACGGGTGCCACCTGACACTGGTCTGCAGAGTTTGTCTGCTGTGGCTATTTCAGACAGACTTGAATTTCATTAGAACAAGGGGTTTTATGTTTCTCTACGAACTATGTCTGTACTCTTGCAGGTATTTTTGCCTGACTGAGCCAATACACTTGAAGTATTGGCTGCAGAGCATCGCATGAGTAACTTGCAAAGTGCATTTCTTCTGCAAAGTGGGAACTGGGTCATCACCTCTTGTGTTAACTTTTGCTGGTGTCACATAAAACAAAATGGCAAGTGGTGAGTGGTTTGAATACACTCAGGATGATGTCTTGGGTGTCTGAGGGCTGCTAAGCCTGTGGTGCTGGACAAGGCTGAAGAGTTAATAGGAATGTTTTCCATAGCAGACACTTCTAGCACATGTTACTGGACTGAGGGAGATAAATCCAGAGGATGTTTTTTTGGCTAGTAATGCAGTAGCAGGCACTGTGTCTGGAATACTCATCACAGGTGATTAATTTTATTTTTTTGTAAGGATTGATCTCATGAGCTCTGTTTAGAGGGCAGCTGTTGCTTGAACTTGGGCTGAATTGGGGAACTGCGATGTACTCTGGCATCCAGGCTGGTCTGATTAAATACTTGATTTTAGATAGGGGTAGCATCCTTCTCATAGCTTCAAAGTATTTAGTTTGATTATGCAGCATATTGCATAGGGTTCTAAATGTTGTTCAGTAGTTTAATTGGTAAGCTATTTAGTGAGAATTCATGACCCCATTTGAACTGTGTTAAAAGCTCTGGAATGTGAAGAGGAAATTGGTTGCATGGCCACTCGCCTGTGTGCAGTAAGAGGGCAAAATTAGCAGTGCTGTAATGTACATATGCTCTGAATAAAAAACCAACCGAGCAAACTCCTTGCTCTTTCATCTCTGCCCAAGGACTTAAAAGCAATAAATGCTGTTTGTTGGGTTTCAATGGTTGGGGTTTTTTGACTTATTTTCATGAAGAATATGCACTGTTGGCTTTCAGAGAAGCTACTGGAGTTGGGTGAAATTCTCTTAGCACCACTCAGTCCTGTGGTAAGAGGTAACAGGATTAGCTCAGGCTGAAAGGTAGTAAGTCATTTTTGTTTTGAAGACTTCTTCCTGTCCAGTAGTCATACCAGCTTTGTTTTTGTGTCTTGAACTAGTTGTTTACGGAGTAGATAGACTTATTTGCTTCCTCTTCCAGAGGATAATTTTAAATACAGCATCTTGTCCATAGCAGTTGTTGTTTGCTAATGTCTCACACCTATAATGTGACAGCATATTTGCCTCCTCTCTTTGAATGAGATACAGAAAGTCATAAAGCCCCCTGATCTAGTGCTGTTCATTGCATTTTTTGTTATAAACTGTGCCCTGAAAGCATATTAATACATGTTCCTTCTTTTTCTTCCTCAGATAAACTATTAGTCTTTACTGTAGCAACTAAAGAAACCGACGGCTTTCACCGTTTCATGCGAACTGCAAAGCATTTCAACTACACAGTAAAGGTATCGTGTGTTTTGTACCAAATATTCGTACTGTCCATGCTGTGAAACAACCAGTAAAGGGTAGCTGACCTTTCCTTAGCTTCCTTGTGTGCTGGGACGGAGGGAAACACCAGCAGAGCTGCAGGGCGGGTAGGGCACTTGCTGCTCTCCCTGCTGCTTACCTGCTGCTGCCCCTCTGAACCATCATAGGAGGGAGGTGCTTCCACTGCCTTAGGAGCTGCTTTAGAGATTTGTAGCTATCGTGGGCAGCATCCTCCTCACTCACAGGTTCTGTCATGTTTTATCACAGAGCCTTGTTTTTCAGTGTGGCCATTTCATCTGCATGAATACTTCTGGGAGCTCTACTGCACTCAAGGCTTTGGATCTCTTTCCTTAAGCAAGGCTGGAACACTGCTGCAAGGAAGGAGGGAGGGTCACAACTGAAAATTTCACTGTGTTTCCCAGGAACCTGTAATTTCTGAGAGGACAATGCGTTTCTGTCATTCTTGCCAGCCTTTTCTGCCTTGCTCCACACCTCCATATGACACGTACTTAGGTTGGCCTCTGCATGACCTTGGGTAAAAAGGAGGACACTAACCTTCTAAACTTTCCCCACAAATTGGTTCTGCCCAGAGAAAATCCAGGAATTCAGATGCTGTTATGAAATTTTTCTGCTTACTTACCACAATGCCTGCACTATAAATAGGAAATTATTTGGGTCTTTGACTTCTACCACCGAATTTGGAGGACTGAGAAGACCTTTTCTAAAATGATACAGCTGTACTAAAGCACCTGAGCAGTCTGAGCTTTGGATACATCTTTTAGCTTTGTGGATTTGTCCAAAACATCACGTAGTTCTTCCAGGCTTTATGCGTTCCAAAAACCTTATGTTCAAAACACATAAGGAGCTTATTTTTTTTCCTTTCCTTTTTTGACATGTAGTCTGCTATAGTGCTTGGCTGGGGAGGAGTTTTATGTTTAGCTGAGTTTTAGCAGTGAGCTGAGTACTGGGAAACCTATCCTTCCCTTTTTGTACAAAGGATTGAAGCTTGCAATTTGAATTAGTTGTACCTTGATCCACCAAGGTCTTTTGTGCCTCCTGTTCCTAAAGTGATTTTATTGAAATTTAAAGTTCTCATTCGGATTGTTTTTCAAATACAAATTTTGAAACAATCCTTAGCTTTTTTTTTCTATTTTTTTTTTTTCTGAAGGAGACACATTTGAGTAAATGGCAGTAGCAGGCAATTGCTTGATTCTTATTTGGTTAAGAAATGTCTCTCTCATGTTTTTGCAATGATGTCATTGTGATGAATGCTGCTTCAGACATGGAAAACTTACGATGCTGGAAGTGCTGGCTTGCTATGCTTTAATGTGTTGCTTCTGCTTTAGCATCTGTTTTCAATAAGGGTCTGCTTTAAAAAAGCCTCATGGGTTTGGGTACTAGCAAAAAGTGCTTTTTTTTTTCCCTTTTTCCAGGTTCTTGGAAAAGGTGAAGAGTGGAAAGGTGGTGAGCTGCCCAACTCTATTGGCGGAGGGCAGAAAGTTCGACTGCTGAAAGAAGGCATTGAAAGCTATGCTGATCAAGAGGACTTGGTTGTACTGTTTGTTGAATGGTGAGCGAACCTGGCTTCTTGTCTTTATATTTTAGTATGGGTAGACATGCAAAAATAGCTGCTGTGACATGCTGAAAGTTTCGTGGTGCTTTTGTTCCTCGCTGTTTTATTTGAGAGAGTTTGTGTGTCTTTTTTTCTTCATTCATAAAAATAGTAGATTGCTTTTGGAGCAATTGTTACTTTTTAACAGATTTACAGATGTGAGAGTTGTTCATAGTTCTGCTGCCTCGAGGGGGTAAAAAAATGCTACTGGGAGCTGACAGGCTTTTAGGCAAGCATTTGTCCTCTCCCTGTTCAGCTGCAGCGAGAGCAGGATGTGGCTGCAGGCTGGGAGTGCGGATGGGAGGGGAAGCAAAAGCAGCTCCAGAAATAAAGTGTCCGGTAGGAACCAGAGACATAACCTTGTTCCATGAAGTAACAGTGATATGGAGGAAGCTGGAAAATGGGTCCCTGAGGAAAGCATTTAACAGGAGAACTTCTTTTATGTGTTAGAGACCTGAAACAAGAGGCTTGGTGTCAGATGTAGCCTGGTGCCTGTGCCATCTGTGTGATGGAAGGATGCAGAGACAGTGCTGCTGCAGGTGCCAGATTGTAGCCCATAGCACAGCTATGCTTGAACATCCTCCCTGGAGGCCAGATAGGCCTCTCCCTGTCACAGAAAACATGGAGCTCAAACGTGTTCAAATCACACTTTCTCCACTGATTCCCTCTGCTTTTTTCTCTTCCTCTGATTTTCCTCCTGTGACAGTAGCATGATCAGAGTAGCTCAGAATCCAGCTTGCAGCAGACACCAGGCTCTTCCGTGCTAGTGTTAACTGAGCAGGGACACAGCTCTGAAATAATCCCTGCAAGGAAGGCGTGGGACCGAGTCTTGAATCAGGAACAGGAAGCTCCAATTGCAGACAGGCAGCCTGGGAGAGAGGTAGCTGAGTGCAGGCTTGGAGAGGGTCACGTATGAGTTCATCCGTGCTGCTGTTACCAAGTCATGTTGGAATGTCTGCTCCAGAATTCTCTTTCAGCTTTTAACCTGCTTTATTTATTTAAAATTTGGCAGCTGAAGAAATTTAGGGATACTTTTTCAAGGCAGGAGCTTGGCAGGATTTGCACAGCAGGCACCATCACAAGGCAAAGTGGCTGGACAGTGGCATTTTATGGAAAGTTAATTTGTTGTTTTGCATAAGTTAACACTTCAGGAAAGCTGAAGTAGCCTATTAAACTGACAGCAAATGCAAATATGTTACTCAATTTTATGTTCCAATTTTACCTCTTGTGATGAGTAAAAGAAATACCTAGAAAGCAAAAAAATCTAAATAATTTTCACTAAATTATAAATAAGCATTATAAGGGATGCTTATTATGCTGAATATTTTCCTTGTCTGCTTAGGTCTGTAAAAGTAACATAGTTTGCAGGTACACATTCAGTTTTTTTGAATTTCTTTTCATATTGACTTGATCAATTTTGCATTTATGAAGTGGAAAAAGTTTCTTTCTAAAAGTAAATACATTATATGTTTGTTCATAGTGTTGTCCTACTAATCATATGAGAACTGAAACTTTTAAAGGTTAATTTGAAAGATTTAGTTCTGTACTAAAGCTCAGATGAATCAGACATTTCCTGAATGTTTTCTACCTACATTGAATTTCTTTGTTTCTGAATTTATTATCCTAATTCATAACTATTTTCTTCCTATATGGTAAAATATGCAAATTTATTATCACATTGATACCAAGGTCTAGCTCAAATTTTTCTCCATCATAATTTACTCTCTGGAGGGGCAGGCTGTCTGCTGGCGTGGTTGAGAGAGTACAGACGACCTTGTGTGTCAAAGTGCAGAAGCCATAATCTTTCTTCCCATGAAAAATCACAGGATTTAAGCCTCCCACGTTCCTGAGGTCTGAAATCCCAAGTACATATTTATTTAAAGCTGGTGGAACTGATTCCAGATAGGAGAGAAAAAAACAGTTTGCTGATTCTAGCATTATATTTTAATTCTAATGAGCTTTTTCATTTCCAGAAATCCTGGTTTGCAATTTAAACGTTGATCAATGTAGCAGTAAGTTCGGAAAAGACAAATGTCATGAACTTCCTTTCTTCTTCAAGTGTTTTTTATTATATTCATTGTGAAGCATTTGGAATATTAATCTTGGGGGTGGGGAAAGGAAATGTCTGGTTTACTTACTGTAACTAGGCAAGTAATTTCTAGGGAACTGTTTACTTAACAAACTTAGTTTGTTGGTTTTTGTTGGGGTTTGTTTTTTTTTTTTTGAGCAGTTTGTTATATGGCTCAGAATTCTGGAAACAGTTTGAGCTTCTTCTGTAGACAGCTTGTGCTTGTGTGTAGATAGCAAGATGCCTGCAGATGGAACACTATTTAAATTAGGCTTGTTTTTGCTTGAGGTAACTACTGGTTTATTTTGGACCATTTCAGGTTGAACTGGCTAATGGCCAGCATAGACTGGATAAATTGGTTGGTGCTGTGACTGTTCATCCAGAACTCCCACAGCCATCTCTTTGTATCGTGGAAGAATTTTGAAGCCTCTCAGTTTGTTGTTGGTTTTGTTGTATTTTTTTCAACATTTGTCAGAAACTAAGGGATAATTATATTTTCTATGTATCTCAAAATGGTTAAGGTGTGATCTTGGTGGGGATACAGTCTAAATGACAAAACAGCTGTGTGGCTGACATTGCTAGTCACTAGTAGGCACTCTCTCACTTGTATTTTGAGCTCTTAACCTGCAGCTCCAATAGCAGCAAGTTCTCACTGTTGAAGTTGTGGATGCAAAAATTGCACGGTCAGTTCTAGAGCACCTGAGTCTCCGTTGCTGTTTTCCTGTGTTGCTGGGAGTGCAGGGTGCATAGCCAGGATGCTTTGCTGCTGCAAAAGAGGGGGAGGGAGGGGTGGATTCCAGTCCCAAGCATCTGCCATCTGCGAGCTTCAGGAAATGGGATTAGGTTGTGGAAACTTTCTGGGTTTTGGTTTTGTTTTTTTTTTTTTCTTCTTGCTTTCTACTTAATTGGAAGCATTTATGAAGAATAAATAAAAGAGTATTTGAGCTTTTCCTGGTTGCCAAGGAAGCTTGCTTTTTCCTGGATATGTCCACACTCTTTTCCCTGTCAAATTTTGAAGTCCTATTTAAAGTAAGTTATTGCATCACCCCTAATAACAGTATAAACTGTCAAGGATAGTTCTGGAACCTGTTTTGTGATGGTCTTAGTGGTGTAGACCTGAAGTGAATCCTCCCTTACAGCAGGAGGTGAGGTTTGAATAGGCTGAATGCAATCTGACATAGCAGGTAAACAAGGCAAATGATGCATTTACAAGTGTTCAGAAGTTTTCTTTTTGCCTGGAGAGAATACTATGAACCTCATCAAGCAGCTGATGAGGACACTGGCAGCAAGAGGTGGAAGGCTGGTGGAGGTCCTGCCCAGGAAGAGGTGTGCTGGCAGTAAGTCACTTCTTGACAAAACAGAGGGCCTTGAACATTAATGAAAAATGTAGGTTCATGCTGGATTAATAGTGCTGCATAATATCCATTGCAGTTTAGCAGCTCAGCACTGGGTTTAGGATTATAAACTGTGCTGTGTTAAGTAGCATATCCCTTTCACAAGCAGAGCCTGTGGCTGGCCCAGCACGTTGCTCAACTTTGGCTTTCTTTTACAGAATGACAGTCCTTGGAAGCAATGTTCCAGGGTGTTTGGTTCCTTCCTGCAGCTGTAAGTCATAGCAGCAGCAGCACTAACCTGATCATGGAGAAGCACAGCCTGCCATAAGCTATTAAGTTAAAGCCTCAGACAGATCTCCTTTTGTCTGTCTTCAACGTGTCTCCTGTTTCTTGTGTGTTCTACAGGCTGAGTCTGGCATTGAGTCAGGCTACAGAAATTCAGTGGAAAAGGGAGTGAAGTGTATTCCTGTAAATTTGGGCAGAAACAGGCATTTTTTTGTGAAACTGGGGAAGGTCCAAAATGTACAATTTCTTTCATGCGTTCTTCTGCCAAAATTGCAGAAAAACATAACAGTGTTTTCAGAAAACCACTTACTTATATAGACTACATAACACACTTCCTCTCCAGGGTTCATACTTTGCTTTGTGCTGAAAATATTTTTTTACATTTGTAAGCCAGCTGTTCAGTTCTCTTAGGCCACTTTCATGAAATCCTCTTTAAAGAAAAGACATCTTGAATAATTTCAGAACTGTAATAAAGGAGTACCATAAGTCAGTAATGGCTGATCTGTTCGCACTATTGCTGGGTAATACATTGCAATGCAAAATGTTCTGGGTACTGCAGGTGCAGGTACTGCTGTCCTAGTTAGCCCAGCTAAGAGGCTTTGCAAGAAAAGTCTTGGTTAAGGTTAGACCTTGGTTTTTGGTAGCTATAATGTTATAAGGGCTGGTGATTTTTAATTTCTAAGGTACGTGTGTAGAGTAAGAATATTCCTGCATTCAGATGAGGAAACAGCAGAGCTGAGATGCTGCCATTAAAATATTTTGCTGCTTCAGCCAGAGACTAATCTGTGATGTGATTCCAGTGTCACTGTGTCATTCTTCTTGCTGTATAAAGAGATCATTGGAGTGGGAGTCATTGGCACAGGTCACCCAGAGAAGTTGTGGATGCCCAATCCCTGGCAAATTCCGAGTTCCGGGCCAGGTTGGATGGGGCTTTGAGGACACTGGTCTAGTGTGTGGCATCCCTGCCCATGGTGGGGAATTGGTTTGTTTGCTTGGTTTGGTTGGTTGTGTTCCCGACCCCTTGTGCTCGCCAGGCATTGATTTAGATTTGGTTCAGCCACAAGAAACCACCGGGCTTTGGATGCTCCATTCTTACAGGACCTTGGCCAAACCCAGGCAGGTTTCGTTCTGGTTTGGCACACTGTTGACTTTTGGCTGTGGGTAACAGCCAAGGATGAGCCCTCCCCCTTTAGGCCTTTATCCTGAACAGGAATTGGGACTCAAATCTCATCAAGCTGTAAAGGCAGGTGAAGTTTTTCATAAATAGATATTGTGATGCTTTGAGCCTTTAGAGTTTTCATCATGTTAAAGAGGTTGAAGGAGAAATCTGTGTATTGTCAGGATGCAATACACTTTTTATGGGCAACTGGACTTCATTGAGATCTAAGTACATTCTTGATAAGACTTTTCAGAAGAGTCAGTGCTGTTGTGTTTTGGAACAAGATCTAGGTTTTCTCAGTGAAAGTTACCCAAGTCATCTCTCAGTCCACTCTTTCATTTGTTAAGGTTTGATTTCTTTTTTTAAATTGTTGTTCTTAAAAACATAAAGAGGTTTCTAAAGGGGAAAAAATATTTTTTTACTCAAAATACTTGAAATAGGAAAATCAATATCAGGTAGACAAAATGTGAAGAAAAAAAAAATGTCCAAAATGTGGACAGTTAAAAAGCAGAAGGGGAAACTACTTTGGATAAATAGTATTGATTGAAGTTTCTCTCCTAGAAGGGTATAGAATTTTTACATGGTGGCTAAATATGATTTAGTTGAGTCATTTTTCAGAATAAAAGGGCTGTTTGATTTTTAAATTTGGATAGTCCAATGACTTCTTTTGAACACAGAAACATTAAACTTAAACTAACCTAATGGATGTATTTTCTTTCCTTTTAAGCTATGATGTTATCTTTGCCGGGGGCCCTGAAGAACTGCTAAAGAAATTTAAGGAAACTAATCATAAAGTGGTGTTTGCAGCAGATGGACTAATTTGGCCGGATAAAAGGCTGGCTGACAAGTATCCTGTTGTCCGGAGTGGAAAACGATTCCTGCACTCAGGAGGCAAGTGTGATCCTCAAACACTTGAATTTGAACATGACCCACCTCTGTTATCTGTTCTGTGTACTTGTGTGTGGAGCTGTTCCTGAATTCCCCAAGTGTAAAACTGAGGACTAGATATGCTGTCATCTTCCTCCCCTCCCCTCCCCTCTGCTCTCCACTTGAATAGCTCCTCTTCTGTGCTCAAGCATAGTTTTCATTCAAATTTGCATTGTGTGTTTGGCAGTAACTTGCAAAAAGCAGATAAATATAGTAAGGGTCTAGCAAGCAACTGTGTGTGGCAGCGAAATGCTGTGCAAGGATGACCCCATTGCTTCAGAAACAATGCAGAGTACAAGCCCAGGCAAAGCAGCACGTGCTATTTATAGGCACAGTTCAGCCTGGTCACAGAATTCCCTCACTCGGCTGCCTGGTTCCTGGACATCTCTGTGCGTGGGGTGGATGTGCTGGCAGCTCTGCCTGGCCTGTCAGCATGGCTTACACAGCTCCTCCCAAAAGGAGTGGGAGCTGCTCCTGTTAATCTCAATGATGGATTATTTCTGGGATCCTCCTTTAAATGCCAGCTTTGCTAATAATTTTGCATTTGGTTAATACACAAACTGATATGGATACTGTGCTCTGTAGCAGCTTTTGAGTGTGCCATTTCTGGGACACCCTTCCTCAGGGTGCAGATCTGGGAATGTCTCTATTTCTTTCCCTCACCTGTCTGCCCTATCTTTTTTTATTTTGGTGTGTATTGGTTTTGAGTTGAACTCTCATTGTATTTCTGGCAGTATTACATTCAAGCATCTCTGCCAATAAGAAGTGATTGATGAAAATGAAACTTTTTCCACAGATGGGCTTCTTGGGAAAAGTGATAGTCTGATATCATGCTTTGGTGTTCTCAGGACTATCCTAGGCAGATCAGATTTATTTTTTCCATTAAAATACCATTAGTATAAAAATAACCATTAATTATTAACTTTTTGAAACAGACCTGTTACATACCTCAGGAAGAAGACTGGATTTTGAGCCAAGTTTCATAAATTTCATATTTTTTCTTTACTGGCACCACTCAGAATGAAGCTCCTGATTGGTAGACAGCCTTGGCAGGGTAGTGCTTTGTATAGAAATAACCTATGTGTGTGTGATGTTGCAGGATTTATTGGTTATGCTCCATACATAAATCGTATTGTGCAGCAATGGAATCTGCAGGATAATGATGACGACCAGCTGTTTTACACCAAAATCTATGTTGACCCATTGGCAAGGGTAGGTAGTAACTCGCTTTCTCATTTCTTTCTGCTTGAAATAACATGCTGCTCCTCATGAAACACCAGGGGACAAAAAGAAAAGGAATGCTGTCTCTATACTGGAGTGCCATGTTGACAGTTGTGTTTGTTCTCCTGAGGTTCCTACTTCTGGAATGATGAACAGGCTCCCAAAGCGTCATGACTTGATGTATTATTTCAGGCTGTCTTCAGACCCAGGCAGGTTGTGCTTCATTGTTAGAAATAACAGCTCTGAGGTATATGATCAGACACATTCATCTCAGTGAGGCTCCCATGTACTTGGCAGTTTGACGGCCAGAGAATGTGGCATTTTTCCAGGGTGTCACTGAACTACTTGCTGATCCAGTGTTTTATATTTTGGCTTGTTGCCATTTCAGATCCTGCCTTCAGCTTTTTGTGCAAATATGTTCAATAAAGCTGCATCGTAAATTTTTGGTGAAGACCTCTCTGTGCCCTCACTTAACAAAGTCCTCTGCTGAGTAACACCATTAAAGCATGACAGATGTCAGAGGCATGTCCCTGATGCTGGAAAAAGAGGGATAAGGAAAGCTCGCAATATATTGATGCAAAAAAGACTTTAGAAGCTGATATAGCAGAATTTTGAGAAGGATTTTGGTGATTTGTATGCTTAAGGCAGATGCAAAGTTTTTGAGATATATACCTGTTGTTTCTGGCATAACTTAATGGAAAATCAGGTCTGCTTGGATACAGGTTCAGAAATGGAATAGAATATTTCTGTTGGAAGGCACCTACAGTGATCATCTAGTCCAACTGGCTGACCAGTGTGGGACTGACCAAAAGCTAAAGTGTGTTACTAAGGTCATTGTCCAAATGCCTTTTAAGTGCTTGACAGGCTTGGAGGTATTGACAACCTCTCTAGGATCTGATCCAGTTTTGACCACCCTGTTCATAAAGAAATGCTTCCTAATGTCCAGTCTGAACCTTCGCTGGTGCAGCTTTGAACCATTCCCACCAGCTCAGCACCTCCCTCTCCCCTTCCCCTCCTCAGGAAGCTGCAGGGAGCACGGAGGTGGCCCCTCAGCCTGCTCCTCTGAACTAGACAAACCTCAGCTGCTCCTCAGAGGAAATTCCTTCCAGCCTTTAATGTCTGAATTGCTTTTATGCAAGTTAAGTCAGATGCCAGGTATGCAATTGAAAAGACAGGGTGTAGAGATATTAAAGCTGATTCTGCATCCAAGTCAGAAGTAATATAATTAGTTATCTAAATAGATTGCACAGATAACACAGCTTTGGTCTAGAGGACAGAGCACTGCTGCACATGGTTCCAAACACTTCCATGGTGCTTACTGTACATCACCACCGATTCTTTGTATAGTAACAATATGCCCAGTGCTGTAGAATATGTGAGAAAATCTTGGAAGACCAAAACAAAGCATGTCATCTGTATAGGGATTTTAAGTGTGTTTTAAATGTTGCATACTTGAATCAACATTTTTTAAATGGTGAAACATGGTATTTAAAGTGAGAAGCTAGCTAGGGTTAGTAACACAACATTAGGAACATGTTTTAAATTTGACTTTTGTATTTTTATGATTCTGAAACACAGTATGTTTTGTTTCTTGGCCAAGACTTGTTTATTTTTTTTTTTAAGACACAAATTTTCTTTGGCTTATACTGCTAAGTTGCAGTTCCTGTGGAGAGTTATGACCTTTATCCTTCAAGTTTAAAATTTCTGCATATGCAAAACTGATTGCTGTACAACTGCACAACTTGGGAATACAGAAAAATGTAGCAATGTAAAGAACACGTAGAGTCATTTTCCCTGATTCCTTGCTGCCACTGTGGTACAACTGCAACGTTACTGTAAAAACATTGGCTGTAGAACGCCTCAACATCTTTGGTGCTTTGATTTCAGGAGCGCATTAACATCACTTTGGACCACAAATGTACAATTTTCCAGACCCTAAATGGAGCTGTTGGTAAGTGTATGATTTGCACGTTGTGTGTTTGATTGACCGTTATTAACACTTTTTTTGCTTAACTGTGAATGTAGTTCCTTAAGCATAGGCTTATTTTAAGGAAATGTTTGGATGGGAAAATCTGATCACCAGATTAGTTACAGGTCTTTTGGGTTGATTATTAATTGAACTCTCTCATTGAAAAAATATTTGATTTAAAATAAGAAAAATAGTTCTAAATAAATGAAGTTGGCAGTAAATACAGAGTTAAGGGTAATTTTTCCATCTGCCTTTCAAAAACTTAATTACAGGAGTAAGATTAGTAATTAAAATTGCATTTTAGATGTTCTCAAGCAAATGGCTATACATAATTAAGTAGAATGTGGAATAATGTAGAATTACCTTTATTTAACTGTCATGAATTTAAATGGAAAAATGCATCTGTGCAAACTTCCTTTCTTACATTTGGCCTCCAATTATGGAATAAATTTTTGTTTATTCAGATCACATCTGAAATAACTATGATTTCTCTATAAATAGTATTTGCACTAAATTAGAATTATTTTTAAAGCAGATTGTATTCCAATACTGAAGCTGCTGATGAGAAACTATGAAGTTTGATGTCACCTTATTTATCATAAGGAGCTTAGAATTCAAGATCTAGTTTAAAAAAATGAACAAAAGCTTCTAAATAATACTGACAATGATGGCAACAGCAAGGTATATTGTATCAGCAAGGACTTAAAGAACTCTGAAATTTTAGCTTTTATTTGTGAACTTACTGTACTGCTTTGTTGATTTGCAGATGAAGTCCTTTTGAAATTTGAAGAAGGAAAAGTAAGAGCAAGGAATTCGGTGTATGACACGCTACCAGTCACCATTCATGGAAATGGTCCAACTAAAGTGAGTGACAGTTTGGTTTTATTTTCATGTAAAACTTTAACATTACTGGAGGCAAAAAAACAAGGATAGAAGAGTATGAAACAGCACACACATTACCATTTAATGTTATTAGTAATTGAGAGGATAAAACCCCCATTCTAATTCACGTTATTCTGCTGTCACTGTAACTTGATATTGCTGCTGAAACAACTAATTCTGCTCCCAAATTCATTGTAGCATGGGATATTAGAAGCAAGTAAGCTTTTGTTAATTTGTTCA
>QWTY01005594.1:0-13687 GCA_008033365.1 Pseudorectes ferrugineus | reverse complement strand
CTGCTGCTTGAATCTCCTGTTTGTTTTTTGTTTGTTTTTTCCCTGAAAGCCTGCGCCATTTTCTACCCACTGTGTGACAAATAGCTGTTGGTTTTTTTTCTTTCCCTGGCATTTTGGGATTTTGTTCCGGGGTGTGTGTGGGGATGGCAGGGGAAGGGTCTGAAAATTCAATATCTAGCATTTATTCACCTTTTTCCCATGCCATGTGGGCACTCTGTTTGTCAATAAATGGTTGTTTGTTTGTTTTTTTTCACTTTCATCCACTAATAGAAAGGGATTGTTGGAACACTTTTAGAGGAAACGCTCATTCCAGAGTGTTTTCTTCTAAACTTGTCTCTAAACTGAGACACTTTCCCATTGTGCTCAGAAGAATTCTGCTCAGTTTATAGCCTTATTTCTCAGTATGATTTTCCCTTCATAGGTAGCCAGCAAATACCCACTTTGCAAATAAAATTCCCATAGGATTACTGTTCTTGTAGAACTGCAGGGCTACCAAGCCCACCCCATCTCGAGATGCAGAGACCAACAGTCCACCTACCTTAAATTCCACTGATGCATAGCTTGGAGGCAAAACGTGTAATGTCTCCAAGCACTGCCCACATACATGAAAGTGTATGACCTCTTAATAAGAGTAACCTTACTGGTTACCCTGTTGGCTCAGATGAATGCAACCTATGCTACAGCTGTGAAGGTCCTACCTTCAACCTCTGCTGATTGAATAACTGAGAAAAACACTATGTGACAGTATCATAATGGCTTCAAAGGAAGCTTTAATTCTTACACTGCCGGACTTTCAAAAGCTCAACTGCACAAATCTCTTCTAGTAAAACTTCAAGACAGAACTCCCAAACTGACAGTTTTCCAGGATTCTAATGGAAGGAGAAGGGCTTGTCTTTTTCGCTTTGCCATATATGCTCCATTGCCTACCACGCTTTTTCTGTAAAATGGTGACAAAATAACTAACATGTAGACCCTGGAAGAACAGTAAGACTATTTATCATTTTTTGTACTGATCAGTTAATTAAAACTGTACAGCATTTATGATATGAAACAGTTGGTAAAGAGGTGTTTGGTTTTGCTGCTGATATGTATTTTACTATTAGCTTTCATCCTGGTTACTAAAATCGAGCCCTTTCTGAACAGGAGAGCCCGTTTCATCACAAAGTTTCATAAAACAAACAAATTTAAAAACCCACCACCCCATTCCACCAAAAACAACCCAAAAAACGTCAAAGCATAAAATCATCAGGTGATGGGTCATAGTGGTGGTTGTGGCAAGAGAGTGGAAGATACTGTTGACAGAGCTTTGCTCAGGACCCTTACTGCTCAGGAAAAAAAAAAAAGTAGCCTTACTGAGGACGTGTTCAACTCTCCAAAAATGTCAAATTCACCACCAGACTCTGGACTATCTGGCAGAGCTAGAGGAGATGCCAAAATGAAGGCGTTACTTAGATTAAGCTGGCCTGGATCCAGCCAGCCTAAATTCTACCTAAATCCTTCTTCCTGTCCTTATTATTGGCTGCCTGTAGTTCTTATCTCTGAAGAGAAAGTCAGAATTATCCCACTTCACCAGGAATGGGCAGTTTCTAGATGAGGGTACTCAGTCTTGCTCAACTTGCAAAGAAATATTCCAGGTTCATCAGGCCATAGAGGCAAAAAAGTAGAGCAGCTAATGCTGCTGCTCTACAAGTTTTATGATTTTTAAAAAGTAAAAAAATACCTGTTGCTATTATATCCAAAAATCCCTATTCTTCAGAATACGAAATAGGAACAAACACATCAACTACACCCATGATCCAAGTCAGCTGAGCTGAACACAAAATTTGTGTTATCCAAACTCTTTTGCAGGGGGAAGGCACCTCAATGCTATTGGCTAGCTTGGTGAGTCTTGCTGTACCCTTAACAACTGGGATGAAACTACACTGGAATTCACATGAAATCTCATCAAAGCTTTCCTGATGAACAGTTGCATAGAACTGCAAGGTAATTTGCATTCCTGTGTTCACCTTAAAACAGGTTCTTAAATTAATTAATTAAGGATACCTCGAATTAAGCTATTTGCTGCTTTCCAAGAGGCTTAATTTTTATGGAATGCTGTTTTTCACCTTGTTCTAGATAAGCTACATTTTCCATTGTCTTTAGCTTGTACTGGGGAAGACCAGCACCTGAGTTACATATCTTTAAAAAAAGACCAAGGTGAGCAACAACAGCAAAATCAGTCTGAGATCTTATTAATGGTTTCACAGAGTGGAGATAGAAGTGAAAATTCTGAAGAGATTAAGCATTTTGTTGAACTTCAAATTAATAAAATATTTCTTAAATGAGGTGATACTTGCATTATAGAATAATACACATTTTAATAAAGACCTTCAACAGCATAAGCATTTCATTTACTTCTAGAATTAGAGACCACTAGAAATTAGAGTGGCATATGCATACATATGTATAGAAATACATACACAATTTTGTGCATATTTCCTCTTAAAGAGAACTGTATATATAATGTAGTGACATATTTTAACTTTGCAGCAGATGTGCAATTGAGACAGTTATTAGGAAGTGAAGCAACATTTGTCTTCAAGAGATGTTTAGATACCTATAAATCTTCCAAGTCCTAGTAGATAAGTCATTTATTAACTTTGAATTAACTTCTGTAAACATGAGTTTTAACAACCAAAAGAAATGACTGACATTGACAAACTTGTGAAAAACATTTTCGTTCACACTTTTTCTTAAAATCAGTCTGGTCCTTTGTATTTTTGGAGTGAGGATTTTCTTATTAAGAACCTAGATTTTCAACCCCCTGTCTACAGAGTTCCCACTGAAATTAGGTCACACCTTTGAAGTAAATGGAATTTCTGAACATGAAGTATATTGTTTGCAATGGGTTTAGTGTTATTTTAGTTTGTTTTCTGATAGTAATTTGAGAGCCCTGTGGGTTTTTTTGGATGCAGGTTTTTCAGGTTGCATAAACAACAGTAATGTTGGCAAGTAATTCCGCCTCCCAGCAAAGGTGGCAGAAGCACAATGTACCTATAACATCATTAAAATTGTACTGATTTTGTCTTGCTGAAATTATTAACAGAAGCAGTATTTTATTTTGCATTACAGACATCTTAACAGTGTTTATCATTTACTATTTTCAACACACACCATTTTTTAAATACTCTGAAGGGAGAAACAATTAGTGAAAGATAATTCATAATAATTAATATCTTTCCAAGGCCAGACTACGATCCATAATGAAGAGGCCATTCATAATTTATGTAAGCTTGATGAAACAGAATGAGACAGATATACCTCAGACTCAGGGATATTTTCTGCTGCTTTTTAGCTATTACCATTTAAAGAAAACATTTCAAAAGATCATTCCATAGCAAGGAAATTAGTTTTCATGCATATCGCTGGCAAATTGTACTTGTCTTATTTATGTACATCCTAGTGTGGCTGATTTTGCCCTCATTTTATGTCAGGCTCACCCTGATAGAAAAGAATTGCTAGCAAAACCTGTTCTGGTGAAGAGCTAAAGAAAACAAAATTTGTGAATTTTCTAGCAGAAGGCTTAGGCCTGAGTAGTAATATGCCACATAATATTACTGCCCACACTATCATTTTAAATTGTCTGATTTTCTCGTAGTGGAGTCTCTGAGGTTTTAAAGGCTCTACAAACTAACCAAAAGTGACACCACTCCTGTATTTGCCATTATGCTGAGTATTGTTAGGTAAATAACTAGTTGGTTAACCTTCAAGAAGGTGCTTCATTATGGCATAAGTCTGGACTATCATTGTTAATAAAACCTGCTGCTAGAAACTACCTAGAAAAGCTTTTGGCTCCACCAACCAAATATCCCTCAGAAGAGATTAATGTCCATAGGGTTACCCATTCTGACTCTTTCCTTTGGCCCCAGGCACGTAGAACTTTTTCCACAGTCGACATGGTCAATGTACAGACAGTTGGACATATGTCACTTCAGATTTCTTGCCTTTCAGCAGTATTACCTCAGTTTGGTAGAGGAGACCTCATGCTGGTCTAATTCCAGGAATAATTTCAAACAGACATCTCAGCCATTCTCCTCCGGAAGATGGGTCATAAGCCATGCTCTGAAACATACAGTTATTAAGAGCATTAGAAAACTGCTTGCTATGAAGCTTACTCATTTTTGAAAATTTAAAATCAAACTTTAAATGACAAAACCTCCCTTCTTTGATTCTATGTGCAATACACTGATGCAGATGTATGCTCCTCTACCAAGAGATGAATCACTAATTTTACAGGTAGCATGACACACAAATATTTACACAATATTGTTTCAGATATTTGGCTCTTTGAGATTCTTATCTTAATAAATTCATTTGTATTAGAGTAAAAGGGCAAATGAAATAGAAATATGCAGTCCTTAAGAAAATGAAAAGCACTTGAAACCCCCTAGTTTTAACCCTAGTTCGGATAATATCTTGTACTTGACCTATAAATAAACTCTACCTCTGTGTATACCTCTATTGCTGTGAAAAGGGAATAAAAACATAATTTACTGTTTGCCAAGGTGACTGTGAGGATTTTTACTCAAAGCAGGTATACTCTTTTAAGGCATTGCATGATACGTATTGCTACTAGTGGAGGTTCATGCAATAAATCTCTTTTAGAAGAATATTTGCTAGACAAAAATATCAGCTTAGAGCATGAGCAATACATAAAATAGTTTTGCAGGAGTGAGCAGCATCTGTTTAACTTAGTGTTTTGTTTTTCTTTTTTAGTACATAGCTTGGTACCGTTTTACCAGCTGAAGTTCCAAACTATTTGTATCTAGCCAAAAAGACCAAATAAACTCTTTTTCAAGTGCACAAATACCAGCAATCTGGACTGCACTGAAGCTGTCCCCTTTTGTCTCAAATCCAGCTTGAGCTTGGCTTTCCTTTGTTATTTCCATGGCCCAGGTGATAGGTTGCAGACTGTTTCAGACCGATATCTGTCTCACTGCTTCCTCACGAGAAAGCATCATATATAGCTTGAGGGCTGACTTTCACCTTCTGCCAGCCAGGACAGAGCAGATCATGCCACTGGCACAATATTTAAATACTTATCTTAGTGAGAGTTCAGCTAAATATTTACACAAGACTTATCTCTCTTTAGCACTAGGCCAAATATATCAGCAATCTTGCAAGCAGCCCCTGCCGAACTGGGAAAAAGAGATGGAGACTTTGATTCAGGAGCGTAGGAACACAACTTCCAGCAGCAAGTCCATCTGAGGCACCAAAAGTCCTTTCCAAATTCAACTGTGTGCATCCCACACACATAAAGCAGAAGTACGTCAAGACTTACTCCAAAGCATATCAGGTAAAAAAAAGAAGGAAGCAGGCTACTGAAATGTTAGCTGCATGCTGTGGCCGAGTGTTGAGCATTGGAAAGCATACTACAGAGATGTAAATACACACGGAAATTTAGGGTTAAGAAGTATTAATTTTAGAGTGTGCATTAATCTAAGAGAAAGAGCACGTATTTTCCAGCATACATTAGGTAAAATTATCAGAACATTAATATTACATATGAATATTGCCTTAACATAATAATTGTGTGCTTTGCGTATCTGGGTAAAAATACACTTCTGATAGAAGGACTGCTGAGTTATTTTATGCCTGTGGTTAGCACAAGTTGCCATTCTGAAGTTGTAACAAAGGTCAGACTGTCTAAAGAAAAGAGAGATGGAAAGACATCATTTGATAACTTCAAGGCAGTGCCATTCATAACCTCAAGATATTCAATGAATCTACGTAAAATACCTTTTTTCAAATTTCAAAGATAAGTAAATGTAATATAGGCAAGGACATTCACTATCTATGTCCTCCAGATACTGTCATTCTCTGAAGTGAATCTGTTCTGCATCTTAGAAGTATGTAATGACATAAAATACAACAGCACATTTTTGTAAAAACATTTCTCAGAAGTGCTTTGCTAATCATTTTAGAAACATATTAGTTGCTGGCTTTTTTTCTTTTTTCCTTAAAAACTGAATCACATCCAAAGGCTGCATTACGTAGTTAGGAGCTGCTAATCCTTCACCCTATTAATTTGCCTTTATATTAAATTAAAGGTTCTTACCCATTAGCTGTCTTTCAGGTTGTGTCAGGCTGCAATGCAAGACATGTTTGCAGAACAGCCTTCAGAATAATGTATTGTACATCCCTGATGTAGCTGTTTCATAAAGTCTCCTCCCCCGTTTGAGTTCATTGGTATGACTAATGCATGTGGAGTTAAGCATGTTCATTTGGCCCTGAGCCAGCAAACATTAGCACAGTGGCAGGAAGGTGAATCTGTGCAGAACTCCCCTGGATTCAGTATGGGAACACAGAAACCTGCCACTGTTGGAAACAAGGTGTTTCCAGGACAGGGACCTTTGAAAGAAATTAAAACACAAAGGAGTTCAACTCTGCTTTCATAGCAACCCATTAAAAAAATTCACAAAAAACCTGTTCATTCCATTTTACTTCATTTCCTAGTAATGCCATTTCAAATAGTATCAAAAGACTTATGTTGGAAAAAAAAGGACCATTCAACAGAATTATCTCAAACTAGCCCACTTGTTGAAAAAAAGAAATACGGGGTAAATCACTAATGTAGTATTCTTTTACTTTGTTGTGTTTATCCTTAGATAATTCCTACCAGTGTGTCGTTCTATAAAGAGCACTTTCTGACTGCAGTCCTCACAAACATGCTCCAGTATCGTACTGCTGAAAATATGTTACTGTCTCATTGGAGTAACTGCTTCTTCAGCCTGAGCTGCAATAGGGTTACACTCGAGTAAGGGCTGTCTATAGTGAAGCACATTTTCTATGTGAATAAAAGACCTTCTACGAGGAATTTAACAAACAAGATCTCAATGCTGCAATATCTGCATTTAATATTATGCATGTGAGCCATCTAAAGACCCTATGGGGGATTCTTGCATGCATAAGCATTTGCAAAACGGAAAGTGACATATTTTTGATGCACAAGAAGGAACAGAATTGAATTTTGTTTCAATGTTATTGCTTTTTTGAGTTTCTTCCTTTGATTTTTTTCACTAATTCACATGATCCTATTCCTAGTCTTTAGTCCGATGAATTAAGCCACACAGCTAAGACAACAGGGGTAACTTTGGTACATTCTCTCTGCCAAAACCAAAAAGGTAGGGTTGAAGAGGTGACAGGGGAGAGAAAGAGAAGAAAATTTGGTCCATTCAGTAGATCAACAGATACATAGGGTTAAGAAGTGTCAAATCTACCCTTTTATATGTTTATATACTTAAGTGGAGTGTTTATATGTATACATGTTCATATATATATGCACATTAATTTGGTATATGCTAGGTTCCAAAACACTACAATTTCTCTCTCATGTAAAGGAGACACACAAAAAGACTTATTTCACTTACTGACAGCATTTAAGGGACTGCTAACGTTTTGTAACATGCATATGTGATTCTCCTGCTATGAACTGAGTGAAGAAAGTTAAGTTTCTAATGATTTTTCCATAGAGTATGAAAATCAGTTTCTTGAAAAGTAAAATTCTTCTTACAACTTCAAACTTCTGAAAACACATTATGGTCAGGTCAGTATTTTCCCACAGACTGACAGGCTTTATAAACTAAGTGTCTATAAAACTCCTTGACTAAATATGAGAACAATTTTTAGAACTTGATTAAGGTCACACAAAAAGGCTTTCATTAACAATTTTAGCTGCAAGTGCCACGTTACAGATCCTGGCAAGATAGAAATTATAAATAAGCTAGAGCTGCAACTGTTGGAAATTCTAGCTTGTCATTTTTAAGACTGATTAAAAAATTAATAAATGGCATATTTTCCAGTACAAAGGAAACAACTTTACCATTTCAGTGGAGATATTAAAAGTGCTCTCTCCAGGCTGCTTAACAATGGTCACTCCATTACCAGCAGGTTCAGGAGAGAGTTACATGACTCATATGTCCATCCCCTGGGCAAAGGCCCCTTCAGCATTCTCATGTATGTCAGCACCCTGCTGCTGCTGAGCCTCCTTCAGAGCTTGTTCTTGCTCTGACAGCAGCCTCAAGCCCTTGGTGAGGGCCCCTTCTCCTGCTCACATCTCTATCGCCTTGCAACAGCCCAGTTCCCAGTAAGCCCTGTTACCTGGGAGACCTTGCTATCACTCACCACGCACCTTCTTCCACCACTGCTGCTCAAAACAGTTCCCCTTGCACTCCATGGCTTGGTCCATCTTTGATTTGCTCTCCTTTTGTGCAGAAGCACCACCCACCTCCCTTCACAAGCTTATTAATGGTATGACCCCTCCTTCTCCCCGGATGTAATGCCATTCACTCTCCTGAGCTCATCATTTCCAGGTGATGCTCACAGGTGTTAGTGATGCAGCAATTATTTCACCGCCACTATCATAGTGTGCTGTGGGCAGCGTCTGTGTGAGGAAATGGCTTCCTGGCCCAAAAGCACTAGACTTTTACTAGCAAAACAACCCCTTCCAGCAATTTCATTGAGTTATCAATGCTGACTCTCATTTTGAATATTTTTGTTATTCCTCCCAGATTCTGTGTCAAAACATCCCTCTTTTTCATTCCAACTTTCCAAAATGTTTTTTCAAGATGGCACTGCAAATACTCTTGCAAGTAATCCCCTCAAGCAGCTGTACCATTTTCTGCAGCTTCACTTGCCTGCTTACTCTGAAAATGCAAGAAAAAAACCCCCTGAAAATAAAGTCTCAACTCCTAGTAAGATGCCTGATCTTACTTTTTTTTGCTATAATTTTTACAGTAATATAAACAGCAAAATGACATGAAGCATAGATAATTGCTATAAGGAAAAAAACAAGCATTAATATATTAATACTTGAAAATTTGTTTTCTACAAGCTCTGTGTTTTTCCATTTATTTCAGCAGCAAGAATAAGTGCTTATCATTTCTGGAAAAATGGATGACATTGGAGAAAAAAATCTGAAGTAAGATTTTCCGTACAATTTGGCAGGGCGAAAAAAGTCCCAAACCCAAGCTCTGCTATCTTTGGTTTCCCACAGAGCATCATTAAATCCCAGGCTTGAGAAGTACTGTATCTCTTCTGTGTAGAATGAAAGATAGCAAAATTCTCATCAGTTGTGTGTTTGCTACTGCATGACATCAGTAGCAAAATATTGCAAAGTTGCAAATAACAGTAAAACAAATGGCTCTGTGGGAAAAGTTTATAATATACTCAGAAGAATCTGTAAAAGCAGAGATTGTAGCAAGGAAACCAGAATAAAAAGTTGTAAGCATTAGGCTGGGAAAAGCACTGTTCACTGATACAAGGATGTATACTTATCTGCAGTCAGGCAGAGTGCTCTTATTTCACAAACTAAGTAAAGCTGGGCCATGTCAGTGACTAAGATAAGAGATAGGTGATACCAGCGGTAGTTTTTATGCATCAGCAGCTGGCACACTTCTGCATAAGTGGGCATTAAATTAAACATTCAGATAAGCAGTAAGTTTCGCAACTTCACCAGAAATTGTTCAGAACAAATGTCTTTGTTCAGAACAAAATCCAGGTCCTAGCACTCGGTTAAAAAACTCCAAACATAATAATTGTATGATAGTCACCGTGACATAAGAATACACATAATACTCAGAGTTTTTCCTATTCATCTGGTACTTCATGATTTCTAAGCTTAAAATTCAAATTTGAATTACATGGTAATACATTCTAAGTCAAATTTTCCCAGCACAGGGTCCACTGCAAATGTAGGCATAAACTTCGCAATTGTTCACAGGATTCCTCAGCTGACAAATCAGCCCCTATTCTGATCTGTTCTCTGGACTCAAACAAAAAACCAATCAATGTTTAATCAGATAAAGTGAAAGACTGGCTCTTTCTGAGGCAGAATGCAACAGTCTGGAGCAGAGCAGATTTTCAGTGTTGAACAATGAAATCCTGTGTGAAGGGTCTGAATTCTGGATAGACCCATTTCCCACAAGAAAACAGTGATTGGATGTAGCTGAGTAGTAGGATCAGTAGGTGGAGAAACACAACCAAGAATGCATATGAAGAAAATCAGAATATATGATTGTTATCTGGCAATTGGTAGATGTGTGAGAGCAAGTGTGCACAAGGGATTTTCTCTCTTTGTGGCTATTATTCTCACTTTTCAAATAAATAGTGTCAATAAATGAAGGAATAAAATTTCACCTTCTCAATTAAGAGTTTGTAGAAATAAATTAAGGTAGCTAAGAATGACAGCAAGAGAGTTTCTCTATTCCATACAGAAGGATATCATTGCACCTAAAACTAAGTTCATAGAGGATAGATTTTATATAAATTTTCTGTAGCTCAAACAAAAGAGAAAGATAAGCAATAAATGCATGAAGTTGCACGATTTTACCAAGCTCACTTTCAAGTAATCATAATTTTGTTGGAGGCTGGTTTATGGGTGAACAGATTTGGCAAAAATGTCAAATCAAAAGATTTTTTAAATTATTAAATATTTTAAAGGATACTTTGGTTTCATTTCAAATAAATTACATAATTGTATTTTTTTTTTTACATTTATTTCATAGTCTAAGGGCACAGGAGAATTCTGGTGCACAAAGAACAACTGTAGAACAAATAAGAACAGAGGACTCCTCTAAGAACAGCGGACTCCTGTGCCAAACTCTTAAGTGATGATAATTTAAAGAGATTGCTCACATGTTGGGGGAGCCATAAGGATGTGTGGGCTTCTGTCCATAGAAATACAAGAGAGGCCTGAGGTAAATAGCAGAAGAAAATTTAGGTATCAGTGAAACAAATAAATGTCTTCTTGTTCCCAAAGGAGTAGCAAAAGATAATAAGATAGCAACAGGACTAGGCTAAAACTAAGAGAGGATGCTCTTCCCAGATTTGTTTCCATGCAAGATCAGAAATAACATGGGAAAAAGTTGGGCTTTTTTTTTTTCTTATAAATCAAATTGAAATGGCTCTTGACTGAATTTTCACATTCAACCCAGGACCACTCAATGTACTATTAATAGTTTTTCTGCCTTACCTTCCATAAATAATCCTTTACAGCACGTGTGACTACATTCAGATTCAATATGCACATCAGCCTAGGAGCTCTGAGGATACTTTCAACAGAAAGCTATAGATAGACACTTATCCAACGAACAGCTTTGACAGAGCTTAAAAAGGCATCCATAACACTTGAGCAAATGACTGTTAATTTGAAGATACAGTTCAAAGCCTTGCCTGATTGAAAATACTGATTGAAAATACTTCTGTCATTTCAGCATCCTAAATCACTTTTTGCACATATTTTTACAACTGAGAAGGATTTGCAGGGGGAATACTGCTTCCTCCACTCAAAATAAAGTTTGAGTTCTGCCCAAAAATTAAGTATTCACCTAATTTGTTTCTATTTCTTAATTTACTTGAAGCCCAGGGTACATCTGATGTTGAAGTATGAAGCCTATGGAAAATTGAAGAATTTTTTCTCTATCGGAATTTCAGGATCAAATTACTACTACTATTACTGTTCTACTACTAAGAATGCGTAATTTCTCTTTGACTTTTTACCTTTTTTAGACATTAAAATTTCTTGAAACATTTAAATTTTTGAGCATTAAATTTTTTACATTAAAGATTTTAAATTTTTAAGCATTTTTAACCTTCTTAAACTTTTTTAAACTCTTTTTTTATCCTTCTTAGGCATTGTACTTCCAAAGCAAACATCTGCTTTTTCCCAGAGAAGTTTACTTTTACTACAATCTCATCACAAGTTTGACAACAGAATCAAATTAGAGCAGTGATGCTAACATCGTGGCAAAAATTAAATAACCTCAGTTATTTAGCAAAAGCAGCTTTACCTTATGGTTGATTATTTCAATATTTATAACTTGCAAAATAAATATACTAACAAACATTCAAAAATATCACACACACCTTGCTTTAATTTTGATGGCAAAACCTGGAATTCAGCCAGGGGTCCTGCTAAGAAGAAGGTGGATGTTTCCTAATTCAGTTTGCTGAGGATGTGAATGGAGAGGAGGAGACAAAATGACACAAATGAGGAGGGGAGTAGGAGACCAGGGCACCACGGGTAACATCATTAGTAAAAAAGAGAGGGCAGAAGAAGGTCAAATGTCTAGGTCAAATAAGGTAGGACAATGTTATCAGGAAGTCTTAATACAAAGGCAAAAGAGCCTTGAATTCAACCACAAGGTGATGAATTTGAGAGACATGCAAAACTTCACAGGGTGTGCCCAGCATCTTGCAGAATTGTATTTGAAGACTAAATTTTCATCATTGTACATTAGTAATGACTGCAGAATTAGGTCCCAAGCGTTTGGGAATGTATCTGGGAAAATGATACAGTCTGTTTGTCAGATTAATTTCATTAAATAGAAGTATCTGAATGAAGTGAAATGAAGAAAAAGCAAATGTAAGATGAATAAAGTGAATTCTATTATACTGTTGAAAAGTTTCCCAGGGGAAGTAGTGAACTCCCATCCTTTGCAAGACAAAACACTTTAAGGAACAATCCTTCAGTGGCATATAAAAGCATTAGGTAACCTATTAGGTCTTCACCATGCTTCATTTCTGTGGGACTGAACAGAGCCAAAGCAATAGAGCAGCATTAAGAAATCACAAACACTATTTTAGGAAAAAACCTTATTCCATCAATGTTTGTGTGACCTGTGAAAATGCAGATAGGTAAGTCTTTGCTACCTTGACAGAAGTGGAAGTACCAAAAATTCTAATATTGGTACTTTTGCAAATATGTGTTAATGCAGATGTCCTAGTTCAGAACAAATTATCCATCTGTTTTGAAAACTCCTAGTTTCATGAAATAAGAAGCATGAAATTTCAGGAAATAATACAGGTAACATAACAAGAAAGCAAGATAATACTGCACGCTATGCAACACAAGTATTGAATTAGAATATAAAGCATTCACATGAAAGTACAGTCAAATGCCTGAGAATAATCCACTGCACAAACTTTATCTGCACATAGTACTGTTTTACAGAAAATTACTGTGAGGAAAAAGCCCTAATAAAACCTTACCTATTCATCATTGAATAATTTTTTTCATCTTGAGTACTTTCTGTGTAATTTTGATGATTAGTTTCTCACAGAATACTATGAAAAAATATTTTAAAAATATTATTGTGCTAATAAAACCCAATTAAAATAGTCAATCCTGTGATAGAACACGAAGCAACAAAGAAGTCTTGGCATAAAGTCCAGTAACTAAATTAATGTCATCCCTGGATCTGCAAGTTTGCAACCAGAATCCTCAAACAGAAAAGTAAAAAGTGCAAAAAGCAACACTGCTTTGCAGCATTTCATCACTGCCACTGTTCTGATCTATGAAAAGAAGGTTGCACTCTGCTGTCCATCTTCCAAAATTAAAACCCTACAGTATTGTAGGAGCAAAGAAGTGGCTACACAGAACCATTATCACCCTGTTCTTCAGTGTCAGGTTTTTATTTTGATAATACTCTACCTGAGAATATTTAAGAAAAGTCAAGTAAAACTGATTTGGTCCCATGCCTGCTCATAAAGTGACAAGGCTATGAGCGGAGAAGTGTTATGATCAACACTGAGGGCTAAAAACTGCAAAGAGTGCAAGATCCTGATTGCTGTTACAGCCAGAAACCTTCACAATGGTACCGGCGAGGTCAAACAGGACGGGGAGCTGGGACAGACGCTCCATGAGCCT
>QWTY01005590.1:0-25932 GCA_008033365.1 Pseudorectes ferrugineus | reverse complement strand
CTTAAAATCCTTGAAAGAAGAGCAATGCTTGTACATAATCTGTAGTATTGTGCTTCCTTTCCTTTCCTTTCCTTTCCTTTCCTTTCCTTTCCTTTCCTTTCCTTTCCTTCCCTTCCCTTCCCTTCCCTTCCCTTCCCTTCCCTTCCCTTCATAGTTTTAAGGTGCACACATTATGCATCAGAATATAATTAACTCTTCTTCCCCTTATCCCTTGAAATATAGCTTTTGCAAGTGGCTGGCCTAGATTCAAGTGCTTCAGTGTTATTATTTGTCTACCCAGGAGCACCTTGAAAGTTTGATTGAAATTAGTGATTTCATAGATATGGTTCTTACCTTGTTTAAGGGTTGTCATGTTCAGCATTCACACAGGTGCCGGGACCCTGTCCATGGTTCACATGACCCAGTCCCTCATTGTAACTGTTTTACTCAGGACAGATAGGTTTTCTTACCCAAAAGAAAAAAAAAAAAAGTAGCAATCAACAGTAATAGGACAAGAAATATCAAACTCACTCAAAACCAGTAGCTTACTAACTGCTCAAGTTCATAAATAGACTGGGGAACCTGTGGATCCTGAAAGTGACCTAGATTCAAAAGGAAATGAGATAAAGGTTATCAGACACAAGGACATGCCTCCAGAAGTCCCTGCCCAGCAGGTCACTAGGATACTGGAGATTAACTCTTATATTTGCCTTTTTTACTGTGCACTTCCCATCTCCTACCACCACTGCCATGAAAGACTGTTGGGTGAGATAACCTTTATTTGGATGTAGTGTGGTGACAATTTAGATAATGTGAACTACCACATCTGACCCTATAGTTACAGCAGTCTATTAAAGAGGGACACCACAAAACTCAGCAATTATGATGCGATCGCCTGTTTGATGGACAGTGGAAGCTTAGCTGGGAAGCAACAGACAGATAAAGGAAAGGCCTCACACATGGAGTGAGTTACAATAGAGCCATCACAGGCATGGAAAGGTTAAGGATTCTGGCGTTAGAGTGTCTGTAATCCAAATCTCTCCAAGGTTTTCAGTTTGCAAATGAAGAAAGTGTAATTGGGAAACTATGTCTATATCTGCAAGGTGATATTTTCCAGCTCCTTTTTGTCAATGGCAAAAAGAAAATTGGTTCCATTGTAGCCAACGCTGCCATCTTGGAAATAAATGAAACTTTTTATATCCTTCTCCTTTCCAGCTGTATTGACACTGTTTTTGTTGGCACTCCCAGAGCATATGACTGAGGTAAGGACACCCTGCTAGCACCTCCTGAGAGGTGTCTCTGGATGAGTTCTGCTTTGTGCCTGCTGTCAGGGGATCTCCAAATGACAGCCTCTGATTAACTCTATCACATTCTCATCTCTCAGCAGGATTTTCATTCACTGTCTTTCAGACATCTTTGCAGAGTCACATTTTCGCACTAGTAGCTCACCTACTAACTTCTCTATGAAACTTTAACTCTTTAAAACTTCCTTTTAATCTTTGAGCCCATCCTTTTTCAGGGGAGCAGGTGTGTTAGCCAGAGTTTCATCTTTGCTGTGACTCACCTGTAATCTTGCTGTGCTAATTACTGTCCCGATAAGTTACATTTGACATGAGGAACCTTCAGTAGCTATCTCTGGTCTGGGGCTCTCCTGATCTCCTCAGAGGCTTTGCTAATACTGCCCACTATTTTTCCACAGGTCAAACATTCATCCAGAAAATCTCAGTGTCTGTTTTGGTGTCAAGAATATGTCATATGTCTCTGTGAAACACCTTAGGTGCATAGCAGAGTCCAGCTCACAGTGTCTCCCAAAAGACCTACAAGTGTTCTCAAATGTGTGCTCTCTTTTTCCTGGGGAACCTGCCAGAGCTCTGCTGATGCATCAAGTGTAGAGAAACATTTGTCTTCAGCCTCGTCTCCTGGAATTTCTTCCCAGGTAGGGAGGAGAAAGTGACTCCTTGTTATAAGTGTATACATTTCTTTGGGGTCTGTACTGATGGGATGTTTTGCAGTTGTTTGTTTGGAGAGCCTTTGAAATGACCATTCAGTCATCAGTGAGTTCACCAGCTTTGCTGATGTTAATTTTTTCAACTGTTGTCAGCCTTACAGCAATAAACCAATTAAGCTCCTCTCAGGCTCTGCCTGTGGACAAGAACTACAGTAATGATTTTAACAAGTGGGATGGCTGAGGTCTTCCAGTTGAGCTCTGTACTGTGTCAGCAGCTTGCTTATCCTGAGGATGCTTCTTCAGTGCCATTGGTCCCTTGACCTTCCAGAGGATGAAGCAAAGGACTTCTTATGTTTCTTGCCTCTGTGATTTCTATACAAGTCCCCAAGTGGGAAATGAGTTTAGTGTTGTATAACCTAAGCTTAACCCACTTACTTGCTAGAGCTTTTGTTTGTCCTGTTAGTCCTGTAGCATTATGGTTGCTTGACCTCACTTTAGGTTGTGTATCCAACTTAGAATTAATAAGTGTCACTTGCTTTCTGATGTGAAACACCTCACTCCCCACACTCCTGATGGACAGTCTCATGATGGATTATGTCCAAGTTAAATAAAAACTATCAAAATCACCAATCTGCTTCAATCATCTACTCTGAGAAACAAGTCTAATCTTGTAAACTCTGAGGGAAATTACAAAAGGTTCATGCATATGAAGACAAGGAAAGACAATCCCAGCATATTCCTGGACTCTTTCTCTGGACCTATCAAAGCAAGTACTAACTAAACAGATTATGTTCATGTCAATTACGTGTCAGCTTTTGATGCCACACTGAATGGATGAAGAGACCATGTGAGAAGGACTTAGGGAGAGGTGAACCTGACCTCAGCAACAGGAGCACTAACAGTAAGAGAACTGGAAGTGGATATGACAGAGGAAACAAAAGAAGCTGTTGTGACTGTGCTCTTGTACAGAGGCTCTGTTGATATCCTATGCACCATAAGTCCTCCTTCATACACTAATACAAAGAGGCAGCTTTGAAGGGAAAAGCAGGTGACAGAGCTAAGAGGGATCAAAGGTGACATCTAAGTGACAAGAAAAGCTGAAATGTTGTGTGGAGACCACTTTAAGGCATCAAGCAATGGAGTCAGATTTGAAGTGGCAAACAAACCTGAAACACATGTAGATGGTTTTCAAGTGGCATGCATAAGTGAGAAAGTGAACAGGCAAGTTTAGGGTGTCAAGCGGAGCTGAAACAGCTTAGGCTGGAGGAAAGCAGTATTTTTGTTGAACAATTCCTGCAAAGGCATCTTGCTACCCGACATAAGAACAGTGTCCATTCATCTAGTCATCAAGTGTATCCAGCCTAGTCAGAGGGTATCCAGAGAATCCTGGGAATAGAATATCCTTTATACTGGCAGATGGGCCTCCTGCAGAAGTTGAACTCATATGACATTGGATAAAGAAATGTGAATTGCAGAATAACAAGGGAAAAGTAACACCTATTTAAATGTTATACTGAGCTATTGCACTTTTATTTAACTATGTGCTCCCTCCTGAATCTCTGACAACTTGAAGGAAGGGCTGGGGTCAGACCCTTGCCAAGACATCCTGGAAGGGGTTTCTTGTGCATGCCTTTCCAGGCTTATTTTGTTCGGACCTCTAAAGCAAAGTTATCATTATTTCAAGTGTCTGGGCTGCCTATTTCAACCTTCAGGTCTTGGAGAGATTCTCGCGTGACTGTTTATTTTTCCCCTTTTTCCTTCAAAGAAACCCAACACTTTTGTGGTCAAGAGACCTGACAGCTGAGTCACATTCAGATCGTGTTGGTGCCATTTGACCTGACCATATTGCTCAGCCAGACAAAATAACCACCTACATTTTCAGAATTTTATGTTCTAGGAGGCATTCGGTTGCCCTATTCTTTCCACTCTAGATATTTTATTTGAATCACTCAGAGCCAAAAAGGGCTGTTGTTCCTAAGGTCTGCTTCATGCCTTGTCTAACTGATCAGATGTCTCAATGCAGAACTGATCTCAGGTAACTCTTTCCAGAGCACCCATGATGCCAAGTGAACAGATTAATATATTTTAGGCTGGAGAATCTTTCTAACAAATATTTCTTGGGATCCCAAGCTGTGAAACTGCACAGCTTTTCAAGTGGTACGTAATTACTTTTGTGATCAGGCCAAGAGAAAGGTAGTTTTGGAAACATTAGGAGCTTTCAGTTGTACTTGCATCTGTCTTCCTGCAGAACCTTCTGCTAATGCTTCTTTTTCTTCCTATGCCTGTGTGGATTTCTTCAAAGGAAATGAAGTCAGTTATTGCATATGGGTGTTCATTTGGTTTGTTTTCCATCATGAAATTTATAGATGCACACAAGAGAATTGAAGACAGAATTGTGTAAAGAAAATTCACTGCTAAATTTCTATCATAACTAAGCTGGACAACCTGCACACTTCTCATTCCATCACCTTTGCCCTCTGTATTATTTTAGGAAACCAAGTAATTTCACTGTTATGAAAAGGCTTTGGGATTGGAACTGGAAAATGGGACAGGAGTCATTGAGAATTCACTTATTCTGGTATGTGAGACACCCTGAAAGCATTGCCCAATAGTTACCCAGCACCTTTTTATCTGTGGTTAATGCCTGTGTGAGGTTCCTACAGAACTGTCTTTTGCCTCTAATTTATGAAAAGTGATGGCTCTCAATGCCATTTGTCTTAATGGTCTGAACACCTCCATTACAAGGATGAACAAAACTACCACAGCCCAAAACTGAACCCATCGCTGTAAATTTGTGACTCATATCGAGTCCTCCATGACTCAAAGAACAATGGAGACAATGTCACCTCCCAAAGAAGAGGAAGATATGAGAACTATAGGAAAATGCCTTTAGGACATAGCTTTGAAGTCTGACTGTGGGAAGACTTATTTTATAGACAGACAGAGGGTAGTGCTCGTGCCAAAGTGTTCAGAGTCACTGACTTCACTCATTAACAGTGGAATGGGGTGTGAAGGCATGCATTGATTACATTCTAGCAAGGCAATTGAATAAAGGTATCCAAAGAGAAGGAGGTTGGTTGTAAAATATTAGCAGGTGGAGGGTGTTGAACTGCACAACTCCTTAGGTAAGCTATTTGGAACTGGTTGGTTTGGCTTCAAAAGGCCAAGGATTAAACAATTGCTAAATGCCAATCATATGCTAAAGGTGTCTCATATTCCATTTGCAAACAGCAGATAGGTGGCTGAAACTAATAAATCTGAAATGTGAATACCTTGAGCCACAGCAAGCAGCAGTGATTTATAGGCAGCTCTGCAGTGATTGCCACAATGGCATTCAAGGACCTTATAGAATGCTTGTTAAATTCTAGGCATATTTACCCCATTTTACAGCTGAGTGGAAGAACTTGTGTTTCTGGCCAGCCCTGGTGCAACTTCTGTTCCTCACCAGTCCTGTACTGATTCTTATGTCTTCTCCCTACCCAAATGTCCTTTCCTTACTTTTTCTCCTGATCAATCTGCCTGTCCATACATCAAGCAGCAAAGTGGGATAAACCCTCCACAAGAACAAACAGGCCTCTGTGCAGTGGCCTCTGGTGTTTGAGTCTCTGTCCCTGGAAGTGAGGAGGTAGAGCAAGCCTCTTGTTCAAATGCCACCGTTCTGGCTGGGAGTGGAAATGCCTCTGGGTGTGTGGTACTGCCAGTCTTTGTTGTTAAAGGTGTTCCATGCGTGAGCAATGAGAGATGTAGGCAAAGATTAAACAAAGTTCACAAGATCTTTAACTCCTCAGTGGTTCCAGTGTGCAATTAGGAACTTGGAGAGGTCCCATAAATGGGCTACTGTGCCACGTCACAAACCCAACTAGTCACCGTGTACTACAGTCTCCTTTGCACTCAAGAAATATCCACAGACGTGTCTCAGTCCTTGTGCTTCTGATGGGGGAAGTGTCTCCAGTGCCATGTGGGATAGGAATCTTACTTTCCAGTTGGTAAATTATAAAATACTCAATGCAATTCCAATTTTTGTGTGTTTGAAGGCAGCACATTGGACTGGTTGAGGTATGTCTGGAAACTTCAGCTATACTTACACTATGAAACTAAACAGGTTTGGACTGGGTAATTGCTGGGTTGCTCCTTGGCACAACTTCTATCCCTCTTCTAGACAAGGCCTGGACACAGCTTGTGGGACAGCAGGAGCTGGGACGGTTCCCAAAATGCAGGTTGAATGCAGCCACCTTTTTTAGTAAAGTAAGAGACTCCAGCTGTTCTGACAGGAGGTTTATCATGTCTCTTGCTTCTATCTATTTTGCACTATTTACAACAGAAAATGAAATCTTGGGGTGTGCTGGGAACCTGGAGAGAAGCTGGAACTTCTAACTTGCAATGTGATTTTGTTCTCAGTGCCACTGCTTGTAAGAGAAAGAAGCCTGCAGAAGAGATGTTTCCATCTGCTTGAGATCATAGGATCATGAACTCATAGAATGGTCTGGGTTGGAAGAGACTTTAAAGATCATCTAGTTCCAACCCCCTGCTATGGACCAGGACACCTCCTACTAGATCACGTTGTTCAGAACTTCACCCAAATTCAGTCTCAGAAAGCTGTTTCAAGAAGGTCATTATTATTAATGTTCTTTTCATGAGATCTCTTTTTATTTGGGATGGCCTCTTCCTTCAGTCTGTTATTTATGTTACTGGGGGCCTTACTTCTAAACCAAAGTGAGAATTAAGTGTTGTCAGTATATATGCAAATGTCCTGAGCAAGGTGCTTAAATGTGAAAGCACTATGTCAATGAATGAGACATGAAAACACTACTTGAATTAAGTCCAGAAATCCTCTTACACCTGCATAACATTATTTCTTTATTGTGAATAAAGGAAGTAAAGGAGGTACATAAAAGAGAAGAAGGTAGTAGGAAGGAAATGCTAAATAATGCACTAGAAATTTTCCTTTAACCTGAAAGAAGAGGAAGTGGGCTTAAAAACTGAGTCACCTTCGAGAAAAAGAGTGGGAATGTGCTATAGAAGGGAAAGAAAACAGGAGTAGTGATTTCTTGAACACTTTTGAGACCCAAAGGTATTGCCTGACATAATTTCTTTCCCTGAGACCCACAGTGGTTCAGTTCCTTCCCACCATCATCGAAAAAAGTCCCAGACTCCCATAGCTCCACATTCTTGGCATTAGCAGTATGTCTTACTAAGCACTTTTGTCAAAATCACGTCTGGATCATACCCTCTCTTTTTCTGCTGTATTGCTGTTGCTACTCTACTTCAAAGGGTATTGGCATGTGCTACTGCAGAACTGTTCAGTGAATGTATGGAGTTAGCACCTAATTTTATCCTCTCAAAGACAATGTCACCTTTCCCATTACTAGGACAGAAGATATAAATACCTACTGAACAAGCTGCCTGACATTTTAGTGCTCCAAAATCTGTTGTGTTCATTGCCACGTTTATCTGAGGTCCTGCAAGAAGCACGTCATCATAAAATTGGTCTTACTAGCAATACAGAAGCATTGATCCAAGTCAGAGGCTGGATTTTAGATGCTTTAGTATCTTAAAAAGTAAATTTTTGAGACATTCTGAAATCAGCAGGTTAGTTGAACTCCACATCCCTCCCCTGGAGTAATTAGATTCTGATAACAGCAAAAAGAGTTGTATTCCATGTGTTGCATCTACAGTATTCTTAAGTGTAATTTTATTATCCCTTATTTAGAAAAACACTTTGCTGTAAAAGGATACTGTTGTTAGGCTACAAGATCACTGAAACTGCACTGAGCAAAGTTCATTCAGTCATGGTCTTCAGATACAGATCTAGCAAACACCCCTGACAGCTTTGTACAGAAGGTGTTGGCAGCCACTCCCAATGTTTTTTGCAGACACATCAGTAGGAAGAACCATTAATTTCCTCTTACAGATCAGGTAGAGAGGGTTTTGATGTTATACAAAAAAGCGGTCATGGAAGGAGTAAGATGAAGTACTGAGCCTAATTTTACTGTGGTAAGCACAAGGTAAACTTAATAACAGGAAAAGCCATCATCTCAGATTTCCCCCACAGCACATCGTATTCCACTGTGTTGGTGAAAATGTTTCCTTTTCTTAAGTACATGGAATAAAGTTGTAAAGTAACAGTTTTGTAAGTTTCTATTTTGTTGTTCCAGAACCATAACTCTGTAGCTTGAAAGTGACAGGATCAGCAACTTGTTTCCCCCTTTTTTTTTTTTGCTCATTTAAGCAGTTTTTTAAAAATACCATCTTGAAAGATCAACTGAAAATTTTATTTACATTTACCAGTTTGATTAATCTCCCTAAATGCAGGAATATCTTATTTAAATAGAATATAATTCTGCATTCCACCCATTTACTGAGTTTACAATCTCAGTTATTACTAAATTAAGCTTTTCTGCTTTTCTGAGAAGAGGCTTTTGCCAACTAGCTTCTAAATCTTTAATAAATATTACCCAATACATTCAGGTGGCTTTTCCACCTGAATCCATTAGCTTGTCTACTGTGACACATTTTTGAATATGGAAATAAGGGCAAGACTGGAGCTGATCAGTCCATGCCTAGAAAATAGACACTGCAGCCTGCACAAACGCTGATTTTTCATTAATTTCCAGACTAAAGGTGAAGACATATTAAAAAGCAACAGCAGGCAAAAATAATAACTTTTTTTACTTGTAGCCAGGTGCCCACCTTCAAGAATGTGACTTCAGACACCAGCCTTTAGCAAAACCTGGAAGGAAGGCAGAGCTCTCCTCTGGGGAGAAGGGAGAATGATGGGCAGAGAACTGTCTCTGAAAAATGCCTCCAGGTTTTCATTCCGAGTAGTCCTCTCCTGCCTAAAGGCTTGTAGTGAGCCGTGTGTGCAGCTCACCTTGAACGTGCAGTGGTGATTCGGGTGTTGTAAAACTGGAATCTTTCCTGCAGTGCCACAGCATTTCTGCTGGCTTCAGAAGTGGCAGGACAGTCTGCAGGTGAGATCTTGTTTAAAAACTTCCTGTTGGACACAAAAGAGAACTTTGTGACTTTTTTCCTTGATCAATTTCTTGCTTTGTCTTATGTTTATAGAGTGAGTTTGGAAGACACAGAAAACTGCGGGTGGATGGGCATGGAATGTACGTGCTGCCAAAGGTCACTTCATTACTGATACAGCAGGGTGCAAACTGTGTTAAGACACCACTATTTTACTCAGGATTTAATTCTGTAATGCTAATAATGCAATTATTTTCAATCTCATGTATTTAGACCTCAAAAAATGGTATCATCCTCTGCTTCCTTCATACAAGCAGCTCTAACAATAACTTAGATCAAAGGAAACATGAGAAGTTTGCTTTCCAGCTTTTTTTTGGGGGTTGTGTTGTCACTCATGCCAGGAGGTGGTGCCACAGAGCAGGAAACAGTTTGGGGGTGGCCTGGCGTGCACACCTTGCATGAGCAAGAGATCAGGACATGGTTTCACCTTCTTCCAAAGTGTATTCAAGGATCTTAGCTGAATCCTGCCACAATTCAAATATCCCAAAGTAGAAATCACATATTTGTTTGCCATTCTATTTGTATTCCTTTAACATTAATGTTTCCTTTTTAGTAAGACATTTTATCAGAGAATTCCCAGCTTTCTTCTACACCATGAAATCTCCTCCATCCTTCCATCATAAGCAGACTTGAGAGATCTCTGACATGATCCATCTCCCTGACGTTTTCTCCCTCCTTTTCTATTTTCTTGCTCACAGCTCTTGCTTTTTTTCTGAAATAGAAAAGGATTAAGTCATCTGAAGCAGGTTGAGGACCAGCATGATCACTGCTTTATAAATCCTAAAGAGTTTCTGTTGTTACCTTTCCTCATTTGCCTGGTTCAAGACTGCTTGCAGGAGAAGTGTGGGTCTGCACAGAGCAGAATTAAATCAGCAAGTCAAAAACTTAGAGCAGTTTCATGTTTTCAGTCCTTGATAGCACCATGACATATTTGCAACACGAAATGGACACTTTTTATTTCTACAGAGAACCTGCAACTGCTTGTAGCCATGTACAGAGACAGTGAGCCCTCAGTAAACCTACAAAGAATTCCTTCTTGAAAGATATGCTATGTTAGTCACATGTAAGTCACATGTAAGTCTTGTGAGTCACACAAGAATGAGTTAACCACTATTTTGAACAATTTTAGCTTGAGTGTGCTTTACAGGACCCATTACCACTAAGGAAAGTATTAGTATGTTCCTGAATCTACAGATGTGGCTTTAATCAACACCCTTTTTTAGCGTTTCAAAGTCATATACTTTCAGATGAGTTGGTTTTCAAACCAGTTCCCCCACTTCCTGTTCTCAGTATCTTGATTATGAACTTGATGTAACCTGTTTGCCACCTTCATTGTGTTGCACGAAAACCTGCCAGCTCTGTTTTCTTCTCAGATCTGTGTTTTCCCCTGTCCCACTCTCCCTGTGTCAGGCTCACTCATGCTCTTTGTAGCATCCAGACGTTGCACTGCATTTCACAACATTCTTTCTGTTCACTGCCACTTTTCTTAAGTTTTGCTTCATCCACTGCCTTAGTCCATGGTTCACACACAGCTGGAGGAACTGCTGTGTTTTCTCTCCCATCAGGTTGTGAGGTCTCTGCTGCTGGACTCTGACCTGCTCAGCTGTGCAGCATCACGCTTTCAAACATTTGTTTTCTATAAAGTATCTTAAATCTGAGCCTCACACATATAAAAAGTCTCTGGCTTCTCAGAGAAGTGCCTTTACTCCTCAGGATGAGGTATGCCTCCTCTCAGGCTGCCTCTGAAGTACCCCTACTCCCTTGGCAGTGGCACAGTCTCCTTGTTTCTGGAGAGGAGGAGAGCTATGGAGTGATTTTACTGTCTGTAGCACTCTGTCTTTGTTGGAGTGCCTGGAGAGTCCCAAAGTTGTATCTGTGGCAGTGTAATATGTCTGGAGAAAGTTCCTGGAGTGGAGATCAGCAGACACAGAACAACCCATGCCCATGCCACTGAACCCTATCCTTGGACCACATCCAAACTGCCTACAGGGCATAGTCCTAGCCAGTGCTGGCTTCCAAATTCTGCATGGAAGTTGTTCAGTAGAGTACCAGGCTGCTTGGCCAAAACCATGCTGGATGTTAGTCTGACAATTTAAGAACATAGACAAGTGTGCCCCAGTGTTCAAGAACATTCCCTGATACTGTGGAATTTAGTAACAGAGCCTGAAATGTCCAGGAGGGCCTTGCTGTTTCAAAACCTCTTATCTTTATTCCCGCTTGAAGTGTTTATGGAGGTTTTTAAGGGTTTCTCTCATTTCCTAGACTTTGCTTCCCTCAATAATACCGAGGTCATCAGCGATAATCTTTGTGTTTGGGAGGTCCAGGAGACACAACAGTCTGATCACTCAGCAACGCAGGGCCTTGCCCTCCTTGTCACACACAGGCAGGAGTGCCTGTCCCTTTGGGCACGCACCAGTGAAACAAAGACACCCAGAAGAGCATGCTGACAACACTGGCTTGTTCTTAGATCCTGGTAAAGTTTCCTGGCTGTATTAACACGTCTGCCTACGGCAGCTTTCAGCCAATTCAGATTTGCTTACCTGCTGCTTTCTCACACTGCAGTTCTACCTTGCCTTTGTGGTCCTGGCAGCTGCTGTTCTGTTGAGACCAGCAAATCAAATGGATCCAGCCAATTTACCAGGCTCAGACTGCACTATTTCTAGCTCAAATTTGTCCTGTAGATGCCCATTGCTTTGAAAAATGTGTTTATAGACAGACATCATTTTAGCATAGAGAATATTTCTGGTCATGCTCCCTGGTGTCCCACAGCTTTACATGTCAACTAGGATAAATGACAAGCTACAACATGCCTTGTTTCCTGGGGGGTTTTTTAATTTTTTTTTTTGACAGTCCACATTTTCATTTTGTCTCTTAGCTGTGATCCTCAGGTCTTGTCTGTGTGTGTCCAATAGAATTGTGCTCGGTATGACTGATTCATAGGCAACCCTGGGATCAGGCTTGTTTGGATGCTCGTGTACCAAGAGAAGGGCTGGTGTCCTTCAGCAGCACTCAGTGCCCTCAGACCATTAGAAAGTCCTGTAATCACATCACTGATCTCTTCCTATTCTCTAGAATAACCTCCCAATCTTCTCAACCAGCCTGTAGGATCCTCTGGTTTTCCTGCCCAGAGTACTTGGGTGCTGGGATATAAGAGATGTCGTGAGGCTTCATTCAGCTCTGAAGAGATCAGACTGGGTATAAAATGTTTAAACTATGTCAGTGCAATACTCTACTGAGCATTGTTAGCCCTGCTGCTGCACCCAATGTTTCCACAGCCTCCATGGCCCTCAGGTCCCTGGAATCTCTTTCTGCCTTTCATGGTGCCATTGTCAATATTCTCACTGGATCATCCTCAGTCCCATTGCTTAAACTCTTGGTCTGCACAATGGCTCTGCTTGTGTTGATGTCTTCCAAACCTGTTGTACTTAATATTTTCTGGCATTTTTCTAGGATTTAGTTCTGTTCAGACACCTCTAGACTTCAGTATTTTTGGTCTTTAATACAAACATCTATTCCTTTTGCTAATTGGTTTTGGTTTGGGTATTTTTCCAACAAAAGTAATATCTCCCAATAGCCATGCTCCATCTGCATCCACAGTATTTATCATGCTGGTAGTTTGGACAATATTTCCATCTGACTTGACATTTATTTTTTTAGAAGAGATAATTAAGCTTTAGGTCTATTTTCTTTCCTTTATTCTCCATGATCATTCTGTAGTTTCCATCCTTATTACCACACTTGTTAGTTTTTCTCTGGAAACTGATGAATGCTGGTGATCAGGATCCTTTTACAATATCTCTTTGCTGTACTTTTAAATGATGCTTTTCTACCAAGGTAAGTGTAGCTGCCTTTGTGATAGGCAACTCCCTCGCACATCACAGATCTTGTAGTAGAAGAAAATTACTCCCTTAATCTGCCACTGACTGTGCATGATACAGTGTCAGGCATTCATGGTGTCTGGCATCTTATTCCTTAAGGAAAGGACAAGGAACTCAATACCTGGCAGCTTCAATTGCTGCATAAAAGAATTAACAAGAGAAAGGTGTAAACCCCTCACACATGGTAGAAGATGTGTGTTGTTGTTTGGTAGAGGCCCATTCTCTACAACAGGAACTTTCAACACACGCACATTCACCTCTAAGTGCATCAGACCTCTGGATGGTTGGAAATGGTTGAATATGTTGATTCCACCAAATTCTCCTCTCCAGTGCCCTACATATCCAGTTCTTCCCCTTGCCCCCTTGAAAGCTACTTGGGAACCAACTGTTTCTGAAAATCAGAGTGTGTTTTGGTACCTGTCAGTGAATTTTATGAGCTTGGTCCTTAGCACCATTTCTTCTGCTCAGTGATGTATGCAGAAGTCCTGTGGGGGAGCTGGGCTGTCAGGTTCCATTTCTGCTGTGGCAGTTCATAATTGAGTGCATTTTCATGCAGATCATTTTTCTTTGGGCACAATCTCTTTCGGGTATAATCACTCTTCAGGAAGCAAATGCTCCCAAACCCATGTAGCGATTAGAGTGACTGGTCATCGGGCACTTCATGGAGTTCATAAAGACACAGGACAACTGCATCTGAATTCCCCACTTACTCAAATTGGACATGCAGTGTTTTCATCCATGAAATTTGTTAAACTCTGAAATGCAAAATGCTGTAAATGCAGTCACTGGTTGTCAGCAGTTTGAAATACATGTTGTGTGGTTCAATGTGCAAAACAAATGGATAGAGAAAGAAGGCACCTTTAACTTGGGTTTTGTGTTTTCTTGAGAAGTGCAGGGCGCAGTGGGAATTGAATGTTCAGGCCATGGATATGGCCCAGTCAGAAGCAGTAAGTGGGTAGAAGCGTGTGAATAAGGATTATGAAGTATTAGCAGGGCAAGGAAGCAACAAGTGCACATGGAATTGGAGCACGAGGGAAGATTCAGGGGTGGGAATGTGAAAAACAAGTAAATGTGGTAATAAACCACCATTTTGTGATAAGTGAGTGAGGATGGGATACAGGATGGACATTGAATCTGACTGCGTCACAGACTAAATTTTGCAAGGTGTAAAGGCAGGAGTGGAGAAGTCAAACTTGTCTCGCAAATAAGGGAGCAGCAGTAAGGCCCTCTGAGATGAATAGAGCTGTTCAACATTTCTCTCCTCCTCACCCCTCCTCACTCCTTTTTCCCATGTGAATAGAACAGAGTCAGGAACCTGCTTTGTCCTGTATTCCCCCAGTGAGATTCTAGAGAACTTGAAAAAGGCAGTTTCATCATAACATCTTCCTGTGAGTTCTGGTAGAGGGAATGTCTTTGAGAGGTCTAAGAGGCAGAATATAAATATTAAATGCTTGAAAGATACCATGCATATGATGGAAATTGCCCAGGCTCAAAACAGGCTCAAGTTGCTGGAGGTAGCTTTAAGTATTTCTTCTGTCCCTTGAACATCCCAGAACCTTTTAGGAGCATAAAGAGATGGAGATGTCTTGCACAATCAAAGGGAGCGAGTGGTACATGTGGCATCATGTTTTCCAGAAAGGATTCTCAGCAACACCTTGACTTGGCATCTCACTGTGACGTGGAGGAAGCTGCCTTTGGAAACTGCTAAATTTTCAGTGAAGAAGGATGTAGGGGAGATACAATGTCTGAGAGTTAAGTAGGACACAAGTGCGCTGAGGCACTTCATCCTCTGCCTGCTTCCTGCACACTCAGTCAGAGCGACAGTGCCCTAATTACAGCCCCTTTCCAGCTGCTGCAGCTGCAGCGAGGCAGATGCTGGTTATGCAAAGGCTCCCCAGGGGTCAGGAAAGCAGGTTTGGGGTAGCTGAAACCCAAAAAAGCAGGTACTGGACAGCACTGAGCAGCTAAGAGTTAGGCAGGTTGTCTGTATTCGTAGTATGGGTTCCCTCGACCACCAGCAGAGAAAAGGAAGCAGAGGTGTCAGCTTTGCTGAACTGCTCCTCCTGCTAATTACAGAAGAAAATGAAGTGATTGGCTTACAGAAGGTGCCTGCTTTACAGGTGGCTGAAGATAGGTGAAATAAAGCCCCAGGTCTTGTCAAGATCGTGAACATTTTCCTTCAGAGAGCAAAATTGCTTCAGAGCATTTAGACAAGAATCAGGCAGTGACCTTTAAAGATAGAAATAAAATGAGTTTGACTCTTTTGGTACTTCGTGCTCTTTAGAATAAAAATTCCCAGTACTTCACCTGCTTGTCTGCATAAAAAACAATCCCAGAAGTGCCTGGTCATTTATTTATTTACATCTGTGGAATGGATGCCTTTACTTTAAAACTATGATTGATAAGGTATACATGAACAACACTCTGCTAATGTTTAACACAGGGCAGAGTTTGCTCCTGGGCTTTCTGCAAATGCATCTGGCTAGAGTGAGTTACAGAATTGGACAGATTTACAGCCACCAGCTGATCACTGGTCTCTCCCTTCTGTCTGGTGATGGATGGCTTGTACAAATGCATGGAGAGACTCATAAAATATATCATACTAACATATATTTTGTCCTGATTATATTTTGGGCTCATCAAGCACTCTCTTCTTCTGGAAATAACTGTACAAATATTTTGAAGAGAAAGCAACTCCTCCCCCTAAACTAAACTATCAGAAATTCTCCAGTAACCTTTCAGTGCTCTACAAAAATAATAACAAAATAGGAATTCCTTCCTGTTTATGTGGTGAGTAGATGTTTGGAAAAAGTACCTCATATATCAAACCATTAATATTATTACAGTTTGTTAAAGTAAGAAGGATTGTGCATCTGTCACCCAGTCACGCCCTAGATTACTAAGTAGATTTGTCCTTAGAGTCGTCATTTATATAGTGAAATTCAGAGTAGACCTGCTGGGATTTCTTTTTGGTATAAGCCTGGTCCTTATCCTCATTTGTACCACAAACATTTCTTTCAAAACTGCTGCAATTAAAGTGGATTTATCCAGGTGGTGCACATGTAAAATCAGTAAAACAAGACCCTTGTCCAATGCAAAGATCACCTCTACCCAGCAGGAGATGTGGCTGCAGGGGGGATGCACAGTCAGACCAGAACACGTCTGGCCAGGCCGGGTTGCAGGAGTCACTCTGACATTCCAGGTGCCTGCAGGTGCTCACCCACACCCAGATGTGTCACATTTGTCACACTCCACCTTGGTTGGGTGCAGATTTGGTGGAGGATGAGAATGTCAACAGCTGGTCTTGCAGGCACTTCTGCAAAGTTAGAGTTACACTGACCTCGTTTCAGACCACAGAGGTATCTGCTCCTGTCTGCTGTGCTCACATCACTGCAGATAGATCTTCCATTTTAATGTGGAAAAAGCCCTGTGTGGTACTCAGGGGCAGCAGTTCAACCCAAGCCAACTGCCATGGGGACACTGTTCTTTCCTTTTAAGCTAAATTGAAATAAGTTAATTGTTAATCTAAAGCTACAATAAGAGAATTGCCCCAAGATAAAGGACAAAACTCTTAAAGGAAATTATTCATAGGCAACTCCCTCAGCCGAAACTCTCTTGGACTGAACAAGGAAAATTTTTATGCACTTTAATATTTTCTAGATTATGAAAAATTTAATTCAGTTCAGAGGTGCATTATATGTGCAAGAAGCAGGGTTTTTCCAGTGAAATGTCCTCCATCAGTCAGTGTTCTAGATGACTAATAATATTTACAAGAGGGTTTCTATTGGTTTAAATTTACACTTCCAGCTAATCTATTACAGTTTCAGAGTGTCTGCGCCCTCACTTTATTTTTCAGAGCATTAGGGCTTTTATTTAACTTTTTTTCAGTGTAGTGAAGCTAAATTAATAAGAAAGTGCTAGAGTAATTTAAGGGTTTCTACACAGGGATTTTTTTGCGCTACCTGAAAAACCCTGAAATTCTCCAGCTGATGTTGACTAAATGGATTCAAGGCACTGCTATGAATTCTGCAACAGACGTGGCTATACAGGGATTTGGAGAAAGTGTAACTGGGTCTGTTTGAATTCAAGATTTTTATTATTTCTGATGCATTTCAGTACCAGGAAAGTGCAAGGCAGATGAGAGACTGGGGAAATGGTGTGGGAGGAAGGCTCTTGAGCTTTGCCAAGACCCTTCAGCAACTACTTCCCTTCCTCCCCCTCTCCCCATCATCCAAACCCCTTGGAATTCAGCAGTTCTCACACAGCTCCTACCTGGTGAATTAATGGATTTTCAGAGAGGAGGGAAAATGAAGGGGAGGAGGAGGGAAACCTTTCTGATCCAGCACAAGAAGAGAAATTCCACTTTCTATATCTTGTAGCATATCTACTTAGGAGTGAGTCTGGTTATGATGTAGCTGCTCTCTTCCTTTAAATATTTATTTCAACCAGAGTAACTACATCTGTTTATGGGTACAGCTCTTCTGGAATGAGAGACTTGATTTTGTTCAGCCTAAGCCTCTCTGGTACTGACAAATAAACTCATAACTGCTATAAACTGTATCTCCATATGCTTCACTGACCAGAACAACAACAAAAAAACCCCACCAGTAGTGGTTTTCTGGTGTAGGCAGAAACTTTTAGAATTTTTTCTGCCACAGCAAAGAATTTCAGGTTTTTCCCAGAACACATTTTATCTTACCTATTTTAAATTTTTCAGCCAAATCTTGATCTGATTTTTAGCTGAGCCCTGAAAACTGTTCAAAACCAGACAGCTGCCTTTCCCAAGAGCTACCTGAGCAATCATTTACCCTGCTGTACCTCCAACACAGAATATCACTGATATTTGTGCTATTCTGGATTTCTCCCACCATTTCCCCATTTCCAAGAGGGCTTTGAATTCAGATGTTGCCCTCCAGCACGTGCTCCCAAATCTCATTTCCCACAAGAAAATCTACTTCCAAAGAGGAAGCAAAGCCATGGAGAGCTGTCCCTTAGCCCTAGAGTGAAGCTCTCAGCTTTTTTAGAAGCAGCATGGGGTTTCCTTAGCCCCACTCTGGCTGCCTGCTTGACATTCCCCACATCCTGATGTGGTGCTGATAGCTGGGTATGTAGGGCAAGAGAGGAAACTCAAATGAAAAGGCTTTTTCTACCTCAAAGTGCAAGGAAGACCAAGGAAGAGCACTTGAGAGTGCTTCCTTGAATGAACTGACCTTCCAGCAAGAGAGAAAATGGGAATGGAGTCAAGCCAACAATCCCAACGCCCGCACACGGCCTTGTGGCTCTGGCTCTCCCTCTGTCAGGGACCTGCAGTCTCTTTCCTGTGCTGACAAGGTTTTTGCAGTTTGTCATGACAGTGGAGTGTTCCCGAGCAGAGAGCACAAATTACACACGCACACATGCTTCACCCCCGCTGCTCTCACTGCACAGCAACTCTGACAAAAGAGGACGGGAGGCTCCATGTAATTGCCACGGGACATGAATAAATGTCATTGGTTTCAATGGGACTTATTTGTATCCTGCAGTGGGAGAGCAGCACCCTGGTATCGCTGCTGCTGTCTGGCTCTTGGGAGCTGGGACTCTGCAGTCGTAGCAGGGCTAATCCTGCTGCCAGTTTTCTCTCTGTTTTTTGTTGTTTTGTGCTCTGCTTTTGTTGAACCTATCACGGGCTGTTAGGAAGAAACTTTCCCTCTGGCCTGTTATTCCATTAACTTTCATTATGAGAGGTTTTTTCACTTCATGTGACACACTTGATGCCAGGCTCTGTCAGAAATGAGTCTCTGGACTGGGGGGACTTCAGGGGTTCAGGATGCACTGAGAGCTCAGACCTACAGGATGGGGAATGCTGCAGATGCAAATGTGATATGCACATTTAGCAGCATGAAATACTATTCCTGCATTTTGCTCACTCTCATTGCTGCAGCTGACAGAGGGGATCTACATGTCCCTCTGTGATCCCACAACCTCAGAGGTTTCCAGCCGTTTCCACTTCAGAGGGCTGTGCTCCCAGCTCTCTTTATATCGATGTCCCAGCATGCAGGCATGTGCTAATCAGTTTTAGCAGGCTCATCATTTGATTGACTTCAAAGCTGGGAACCCAGTTGCTGCCTCTCTTAAAAGATAAGTAAGGCCAGCAGAACAAAGGTTGTTTTTCCTGCCTTTAGTTTATACTTGCTCTCTTTGGGTAGGTCAGAGATGAAAGTTGATCTGTTTCGTGCAACATTTGTTTGATTTCTTTCAGTCACTGTTGGATTAGCTTCTCACATCTTTGTCCAGAAACTGTGTTTTCATCACCTTGTAACAAAACCTCCTTCTCTGGTATCACACGTTCGGACTGAAGAAGTGTTGCCTTTGCATTTTGAGTGCCTAAGGTTAAACAACAGCAGTGATCTGCCATGGAATTCACTCTCTCCAAAGGGGACCAAAACCACAAGGTCCTGTACAAAAAGTACAATCTCCAGAACAATATCCACAGCCAAAACTCCTGTGCAATGGGCTCTTTCCATGGCAACATCTTGCAGATGGCTGAATTTCAGCAGTTATCTGGGCTGACACATTCATTATTCTGCACTGGGAGAACAGGCTTCTTACGCATGAAATGGTCATATAGATGAACATAAGTGATGTTCTGAACTCAGAAATGGGAAATTTAAACAACTGTCTTCTTACCCATTATGAACTCAAAGGTGTGGGTTTTCCAAGGAGCAGTGATTTCTTTTTATGGCAAATAATTTATTCCAGGACTATTTCCTGCCCTTCCTCTTTGTGAACTGATCACAAATATCTCTTATTTATTCATTATTCATGCATTAGGTAAGTAACTTTACCCATTTGATTTTGGTGTTCAAGCCATTTTGCACATAATTTTTGCAAGTGTTTTGCAGAAATCTGAGCTTTCTGATCAGTGTTGCAAGGATTACTTTGACTGGGGGGATGCTCTTTTATGCCTCCTGACTGAATGACTGCTGTTGCTAACTCAGCCAGCTGGAACTGTGGTCAGGAAAGTGGTGCCTATCCTTTTTTAGCCAATGCACTCCATCCACAGAGCATGCCTTCCAACAACTGCGCTTCAGCTACTCTCAGGATGGGTTCAAGCACCATAGATTTGCCTCACAACTTTGTTTATTATGCATTGAAGTCCTCTAGGTGATGGATATTGTCCCTGTTCTTGTATGTCTTTTGCTTTTGGGTTTTTCTAAGGGAAGAAACCAACTTAAACTAAAAGTTTTTCCAAATAGAATGCAGAAAAAAATAGAAAACTGCAAAAATTTTCTTTGCAAAACAGAAGATTTGCTTAGCATGGAGTAATGCTCTTCGCACACACTGCCCGTGCCTGGCTGGAACGGGAAAGGTGAGACCAGTAGGTGACTGAAGGTTGAGCACCAGAGTGGAAAACAAATTCAAATGAGGCTCAGAGTTGCATGAAGAAATATGTAAGAATTTTTGATGCTAGTGGCCCACGTGTGTGGAGCTCAATTTTCTGGGGGGGAAGGGTCCAGGGAATTACAGCACTTTTTTCCTCCTGAAATGGTGCTATTGTTTCTAATTCCGGGTCATCCTGAAAGAGCCGTGAAAGAAAGGTACCCTAAATATTCCCAAGTATTAAAAAAAAAAAAAAAAAAAATTCTCCTATATATTTTCTTTTCTCCCCCATCCCCTCCCTTCATGCTCTCAGCATTCACGCCTGTATCCCCACTCTTGGGGAACTCACTTTCTGCCAGGCTGCTCTGTTTAAAGGATTCTGTAGCTTAACAATTTTTAAGATTTGAGTCATATGCCTTTCTCAGTGACATCTTCCCTTCCCCCACGCCTCATCTAAAGGTTTCTGGATGTCAATCCACCGGATGTTTCCAATCTAGAGCACAGCACAGGCATTGTGTGAATTACATACGTCAAACACTGAAGTTCAAGAGAGCCACAGTGTTTGCTGAATGGTTGGAGTTCAGGGGTTATTTGACAAGAAACATCTTGATGAAGGACCTCTCCTTTCTGCAGCCTGCTGTTTTGTGTCTGCTCTTGCAGATGAACAGCAATCCCAGCCCAGACAGGGCCCCTCTGTCCGACCACTGAACCAAGATACGTGCTTGTTTCCAGTTGCTTTGGCTAGACAAGAAACAGCAGAGTTAATGGGCAGAAGGGGATATTAATTTGCATTTGAATACAGCCCAACACAGTTACTCAATGTTACTGCTGGGTAATGGGAAAATTAAGCTGAAAGGGAGTTAGCATATGGAAAAGAAATGTAGCTGATGCTGGGAAGACAGACTGCAGTTGCAGTGAATTAGTGGCCACAGCTGTTAAGCAGGATGCCGTGCTGCTCTCAGGGCAGGTAGCACTGCAAAAGTAGATATTCCATTTTATACACATTGTGACACAGTGTGGAGTGGCTGGAGAAATAAAATCAACCAACAGGAAAAGAAATGTGTGTATGTGTGTGGGAAGTGATGTAGTTGCAATATTAAAAGTCCAGTGATGAAAAACCTCTGAGGTAAAGGAATGCAAGGAGAGGGATCCTGCCCTCCTAAAAAAAAGCAATAAAACCCATAAAAAAGTTTCCTTCCATTTGCAGGGGGCCATTATTATTTTCCAGGAGTCTGGCTAATCACAGCAATTCTCCCTGAGTCAGACAGAGCCCAGAGCCAGATCTTTATACACATTTCTGTGTGTTATTATAGTTGAGAGCAATATGTGGTTACTGTCTCAGAGCTATTGCTTTTTTTATTCCTTCTTTTCCCAGGGTCTGGGTTTCCTTTCCTGGCTGAGGACCTGACTGAAGTGACCTTGTGAGCTACCTGTTGTCCCAGGGAAATCAGGAGGTGGACTGGGATGGGAAAGGTTCATACAAGCAGCTCCCTTTCAGCTCTGGGTCTTTCATTTCATTAAGCCCTGGTTTGGTCTGCAGCATTCATTGTTGTGATCCCATGGACACACAGCAGAGTAATGTGGAAAGCCACAATGTCCTCCCACTATTTTCTTTATTTTCTTTTTTTAATAAGTGAAGAGATAGCACTCTTGAGTAAACTTTAAACACATACAAAGCCATGACCAGACATCCTCACCCCTTTTCTTGCAAGATGAACTCTAGTCAGGGTATTGCTTTTCCAAACTGGCTAAAATTGGTATCATCAATAAGACAAACTTTTTTAATGGTACTGTGACCCTACAGTGTTCAATATAGTACTCACCTAAAACTTTCAGTACCTTTTCAATTTTGTCATGTGTTCCAGAAAAATATAAATATATAGAGACATTTGAATATTTTTTTCCCCAAAGAAATCCCTAGGATTTAGTTCCACATCTGCCAGCAGTACTGGTGTGTGGCTAAACACATTGCATGGCTTTGAACTTGTCAAGCGTGACTGTAAAAGGATATTGCCTGTGCTTCTTATTGGTTTTATCAGATGAGTCCCACTTCAGTCCTTTGCTTGCTTTGCTGATCTCATTAGAAATAATTAAAGCTTTTATCTGGTTCACATCTAGTAGCTTTGTTTAGCTGGGGCTTTTTCGGTGTGGTTTTTTTTCTTATTTTATTTTTTTAACAGATCATTTACTTCTGAAGCCTTGCCACGCTGCCATTCACCTAGCGTTATTATTACTGAATTCTTTCTGAGGGTTCACTACCTCCCTCATAAATCATTACGTTTCCATTTAACAAATTTAATAGCAGGATCTGGTTTCAATCCTCCTTACACAGAAAAGCCACTTTAGCTTTTCATTCGGACGAGGAACTTGATGGAATGTGCCTGGTGCTCTGAGCAGCTCCCAGCCCTCAAAGCATCTCCTTGCTGGGGCCAGCTGGGATGCCTGGGGCTGCACATTGCAGGGATCTGGGCCTTCCTTGCCTCTGCTGCTGAAGAAATACATGGAAGGAAGAAAGAAGAAGGGCAAAGAAATAAGCTGGGTTTTTTTTTCATCAGCCTAAATAAAGGGAGAAGACATTCAGGTTCTGAGCTGAAAAATCATGAGAATTCTGAAAACATTGAAAATTTCTAAGGGGATGGATTTTGAACTGTGGTGCATGAATTAAGACATGTTTTTAGACAAAGCCAGCACTGTCATAGTACATTGGACATTTCACCCTGCCCATATGTCCTCAGAGAGAAAGATACACTGACCATCATCACCATATGGACACAGAGCAGCAACAATTCTCAGGAGCATTTCACATCTTATTCACGAACTGTAGCTGTGAGAACATGTTACATTGAGCTGAGGAGGAAGAATTCAGCACTGAAGCTTGTCCTTAGTGAACATCTCCCATCTCAGTCACCCAGCCATCATTCATTGCAGGGGATCACCAATCATGCCTTAGCAAAGACTGTAAGTGCAGGCTTACAGGAATTTTTTGAGGAATTGCTGACATATATCAAATAATTTGCTTACCCTACAGTCATATTTTCAGGTGGATGTTCCTTTAAAGGCAGCTGATACCTGCATGCAGGCATGCACATAGGTTTTGGGTTTGTTCTTGATTTGACCCAGTCTGTGCTTGGCCTTGACTTTAGCTGATCCCAGCACAGAAGCCCCTTGGGAGCTCCTGAGGTCCCCAGTGCTGTGCCAGCTGAGCACCTCACCTGCTTTGCCCCCTGGGAGTTAGAGAAGTGTATTCTCCCTCTTTGTACCTATTTCTCCCAGGATCTCATCTTTCTCCTCTCTTACCCTGCCTTTTGCAGCCCAGGTAAGGCTTGGTGAGAGTATCCCAGGCCCACGTCAAGGATTTGTGACCACCTTCACAACACTCTGCAGCACGACTCCGCAGTGGTGACAGTCTCCCTCTGGCAGTCTCAGCTTGGGCAGAGGCCTGATTCAAATCCATTAAAGCCACCCTAAGATCCTCTTTGATTTCAAAGCGCTTTGGATTTAGGCTTCTTTCCCATCCAACGGGAGCCCCTTCCAAATCAGCTCCAAGGCACATCAGCTGGATGCTGTGCAAAGGGTTTTCTAGTGTCAGTTTGAGCTCTGTGGGTATTAAAGAGCACAACATCCTACTCGATTTTCAGTCAGTCACATTCTGCCAGCAGTTGTATTTTGAAACAGAGGAGTGGGGAAAAGGGAGATAATCTCTCACTTAAGTGTATTCACTTACATAAGGATGTAAGGCACCATAATGACATCTTATTAAAACAATCATTGTAATGAAAATTGATTATTTACTTTGTAACCCATTATGCTTTCCCAGAAAGTAGTTTTTGGATATGATTTTCAATTTTCTTTGAACTGGATGCATCCCTGACCGCAATTATTTTTATAGCTCACAAATGTTGCCACTTTCAAGCCACCAGAGCAGAAGGAAACACCAGGAAGAAAGAGAGGGATGAAAACTGGTCAAGATTACAGGTCTGGTGTCCATAGGCAGGGCTAGAGCTGACCTGCATGTTCAGATGTTTGTCTTCCTAAGGACATACTGACATCTCCACCCTGTGCCACTGCAGGTGACATGGAGGAGCAGAAAGTGGGAAGCCCCTGACCTGGTGAGCTTTCTCATTGTACATCAGCATCATACAGCTGTCCTTTATGCTCCAGTCTTATCCAGGACTTAAGATAATTATTGGAGTTATCAAAGAGGAATAACTTCATATATCATACTTAAAACTATTGCTCAAGTCTTTAGGCTTTATCTCAGAGTCTGGATACAAACAACTGGGAAGCCCACCTGGCTTGGTTGCAGTAGAAATAAATAAATAACTTTCTGAAAGCTCAGCTCTTCTGTAAACAACACAAAGACTTGATCCCAAGCAAGGTTGTCTCATCCCCTAACATGCAGGCAGCTCAGTAATCACGGCCCAGGTGACACTGCTGTGCCAGGCAAACCAGATCTTCAGAAACTCTTTCCTAAATCCCTTAGAGAAGAACAAAATGATAGAGGATTTCAGGAAGAAAATGCACCTTTCAAGACCCTCCTATGTCCAGGGAATCTGCATCTGTGTCTTTGCATGACTGCAGGCTGAAGCAATACGAAGCGAGAGAACTATTAAAATTACAAATTCTATTTCAATACACACACATCTCACATGCGGCCCCCAGGATGGTTGGCCTTGTGACATGGAAAGAGTTAACCAGAAGAGCTGTCCCTCATCAGCACCAGATTCCTGCCAGCAGGTAACAGATGTCTTTTGCCACCAGGAAGGGCCGGGCGAGCACTGCCATTATTCCCAGCTCTGGACCAGGTATCAGCTGCCTGTCTTCTTCTTCCCAGGGCAGCTTACACAGGCACTGTCAAGAGGTGTGATTCAAGCCTGCACGGATCCCCACAGCCAGATGAAGCCCTGCATGAACTCATCAGATGGCAGAGCTCAGAGCTGCTCCCTCCTGCTGCCTCAAAGCCTGGCTCACTCTGGAAGTGAGCACCCGCTGTCGGGCTTTGTGTGCAAAGCCTGATTCGCCTGCTTCGTCTTGCAGCGATCGGAACAGCTGTGTTCAATCAGATCTGACTGCGAAGTGAACTCTTGAGTACACAAATGCTAGCGATGATCTGTGCAATTTCATCATCCAGTAATTGGCAGCCATGCTGCCTGAGGGGCTCTGAGCTCCTGACCAGCACTGGCACTTTCCTGAGCTCCACTCCCCGAAGGAACACGTGCACGTACAAGAGCCGAGCAACAAAAAACTCTCCAAAGTGTCATGGGTTAAGCCCAGCCAGCAGCTCACTCATTCCCTCCAGGTGGGATGTCAGAGAGAATCGGAAGAGCGAGAAAACTTGTGGGTTGAGATAAAGACAGTCCAATAGGTAAAACATAAGCTGCACGTGCAGGCAGAGCAAAACAAGGAATTTATTCACCACTGTCCTTGGGCAGGCAGGTGTTCAGCCATCCCAGGACAGCAGGGCTCCATCACACCTTGCTGGAGAAGACAAACACCATCAATTTGAACATCCTCCCCTTTCTTCCTCCTCCTCATGCTGAGCATGATGCCATATGCTATGGGATATCCCCTGGGTCAGCTGGGGTCAGCTGTCCTGGCTGTGTCCCCTCCCAGCTCCTCGTGCACCCCCAGCCTCTCGCTGGTGGGGTGGGTGAGGAGCAGGAAAGGCCTTGGCTCTGGGTAAGAGCTGCTCAGTGACAATAAAAACATCTCTGTATTATCAACACTGTTCCCTGCACA
>QWTY01005588.1:0-10354 GCA_008033365.1 Pseudorectes ferrugineus | reverse complement strand
TTTGTCATACAAGTAAATCAGGCCAGTTATTTTTATGTTCTCATGCTTTATTACTAATTTGAAATCTTCGGTGTTTTAGAGATTTTGCTAAAGTACTTTTAGTAAGTGTCAGTTAATGGGATTATAATGAGAATTTGAGAAAATAATAATTCTACTTAAGAAAAAGAGAATAAGAATCAAAGACTAGCTTATTCAGATTTGAAAGCTTTGCCTGTTTGCAAATTAAAAACACAAAAAACTACAAAGCAAAACCATGTTCTGTTTCTTAGCTTGATAAATTCATCTTAGAACACTGAGTATACAATACCTAAATTATAATTAAAATATCAATTGGATTTGGAACAAAAAGGATGGAGATTGGGACAGATATTGCTATAATTATCAGCAAAGTTTACTATTAAAGAAATCTGTGGCTGTGGACACAAGATAAATATAAAATTCAATATAAGACCAATTTTATCTGAATAACAGACCCAGGTTAGGGGCCAGCATCACAGATTGAGATTCTTGATATATATGATCTTTATTTCACAATCAGTATAGACAAAAGAAAGAGACATAACTAATTAAGTGGATGTTCTCAAATCCTCTCCTGTACAGAGAATTTAATTTAATTAATTAAAGTATTCCTATGAGCACAAGGTATATTCTTTGCAAGATTACTGTGCTTTTAGATACTTGTTGGATATTATATCTGGCCATCATAGGCATTTTCCTAATCTTCATAAACTTCAGTATACCTGTGACACACAAGACAATTGGGGCTCAATTCATTTACCATACAGAGGCATGAAATGCCATCCGAAATGCATCCAGATACCTTAGAAAATTTCCCCTATCAGTTCCTGAAGTCAACAGCTCTCCTATAGGTCCTATGTTATATTTGCCAGCTACATCCAGATATCCTAGAATATTTCAGATGACACTAGAGCTGGCAAGAAAAAAACATGTGTTACTGCATTCAAGAAGCGTGAAGCCTTCCTGCTCCATTAATGTATCGGCTATAAATGCTGCCAACACACTGCTCAGCACATTTGAGGGGATTCTCAATTCCTCAGAACAAGACCAGGTCTCAGAGAACAAGCAAGTGTAATAATTCATACAATTCCTCGTTAAAATCTTTAATCATATTCATACAATAAATATGATTCTGTCCTCAGCTGCTGTCATGACTTTTTTTACAACCGTGACAGACAGGGTGTCCAGTGACATGGAAGAATACACTCAAGAAAGGTGAATTTCACAGCAGAGACCGAGGAGCAGAGGGTGGTCTCCTCAGCCTTCTCTTTTGTCAGCAAGCATATGAGCCACCAAATATCTGAACAAGTTACCAGATGCTGTATCAGCAATCTTAGGAAGCAATGAGCATGAGCTTCTGGGAGCCCAGAGGAAGTCTTGCTGCTCTTTGTCCTAAATAGTCACCAATTCAAATAAACACCAAAGTTCTGTCCATTAATTCCAGATTTTCCAATACTTCAGGTATCACATTAAACCAGGCTTCATGTAAAAATGTCAAAGAGTTATACATAGCTCATTTTCTAAAAGGAAAACCCAGTAACAAACACACACAATGGACTACTCCTCATATTCTGTGACAAGAGCTCGTCTTTAGTGGCACTTTGTGAAACATACTCAGTGTGAAGCAGCTTAAGACTGCACATTAAGACTATCAGATGCAAAGGGCTTTGATCTCCTTATTAAATTCTAGTTCTGACTGAGGTAATACTACAAGATAGATGAGAGCATACAGTGAACTTCATATTACATCTGTTCAACACATCTACATTCAGTATTTTGAATTAGGGTTCCCTCTTGCTGCAGAGAAGAAGGACCATGATGTCTCAGCAGGAATTACAGTTGGGCATCCCAAGGGTATTGGTTGTGTGTAAAAGTCCAGAGGGAACCCTAAGCCTAATTAATTAAGAAAACTCTTCTTTCATTGAATTTACAAGGCAGGACCACAGACAAAACAAATAGCTACATTCAGTGTATATATAAAAGCCCCTGACACATCAAATGCCTCGTTTTTTTCACTATTTGTAATACATTAGTACCACAGGATCCTACAGTGAGCACCACAGTTGGGCGTGCATCATTTTGCAATAATGACTTTCAAAGTGCCTCTGCCCCTGAATTTTTGCTAATTTAGTTTTAAGTTTTCTTATCTTCTGTGTGAGCCCACACAAGTCAGTTTCTTGTGTACAATCCAGAGACTGCCAATGCACATACCCTGGAAGACCTAGCAATGTAACCCAAAGAAGATATGAGAATGGATCTTCCAACCAAACCTGAAATGGCTTTTGGAGGATTTTAACATAGGCAAGTGTTTCACCTGAATGGTGGATTTAGCTGCCTTTAAAGATCAGTGTAGACAGAAACTATCGATGAGAACAGAGGACAGCAACTGCCCAGGAGAGTAACCCCTAAATAAAGCAGAAGGAAGGTGAAATCAAAAAGGAAGCCAAGGCAAGACAAGGTCATGAACCAGATTGTTGGACATCTGCAAATGGAGCCCAGTGGCCTGGCTTTTACATATCTAGGTCACGCCACTTCCAAGTCAATGAACACATAAACCAATTATAGGTTTTTTACAGAGTTTTGAATCATTAATTAAGGGATCCAGAATATAAAATCCATTTTCCTCAAGTAGAAATGTCACATAAGAGGTGCCCTACACTTTCCTCACAATAAGATCACTAAAATATGCTGTGGTTCAATACCCTGACAATCTTTCCCCTAGTAATTTAGAAAGGGAACACCTTTCAGACACAAGTATCCAGCTTCAGATATACTACTTCTATTTAAAGCAAATTAAATTTTATTCTGTAAATGAAGCATTTTTTCACGGTTGCTACCTGAATCCTCCTGTCTCATGATTTATCACCTACTGCCTTTGCATTTGTCATACTCTTCTTTGTTACTAAAATAAAAATGACCATCATCTCTGCATCAATAAGTCTAAGACCCATAGTTTTTCAGGCCTTAGAAATGACAGATTTATCAATCAATATTTTTCTCACTAATATATATCCTTTATTTGCTACTTTTTCAAAACAAATATTGTAGGTCTCAATAGTTCTTGCAAAGATTTATTAGTTTATCTTTCATTGGCTGTTTCTAGTATGATTAGTTTTTGTGTGGATGAGGATTAAATAGCAAACACATTTGTCCAAATATCTTTACAGAGCCAATCATCTCAAAGTATACAGCAGCTTACATTATTTATATGTTAGTGGTCAGGGTCACACTGCCAACACATTCTTAAGTTCTCGCTCTCTAAAAGAAAAAAAAATTGAAGCGTTAAATAATTCAGATATTATTGAAGAGAAATTGGAAGACTTATTGGGCAAATATCAAAGTAATCTAAGGCTGGTATGTGTAGAAGACATACTGTGCAATGACATGGGCAGAGTTATTATTTTGGGAACACTTCTGCTTGCACTGCAAAGTTTAATAGACCACTGACTGTGAAATGAGATGTCTTCCACTTACATTTTTCTTCCTTCCACCTCTTTGTAATTCTGAACCTTCCTCCTTTGAATAAAATTTCTTAATTATTATTTGTCTTTACTAGCCTCCGAAGTGCAATTAAACAAAATTAATACAAATTCAAAGACAGATAAGTGTTCAGATGATGTGCAAAAACAATGGACAAATTTGGTGAGAACAAATTGCTCAAGAACCCTGTACTTAACAGGCAGTGGATGGTTACTTGTAAAATAGCATGGTATAGTCCAAAAGACAGTATTTCAAGTCTGAAAAAAAGGCCAGGAGGGAGGACAGCAGTACTTTAATATAAAAGCTTTTGTTCTCATAAAAGATTATTCTTGATGGTTTTTAATGACATCCTTATTAGCTGCAAATTTGAATTTTCTTGGGGGAGGTACAGGGAGAACTAAGAAAAGAAAGCAAGTAATTGTTTTGTTATTTTACTCTCAGGCTCAGCTGAGCCTGACCTCAAGATGAGACACTCTCCTCTCCTCTTCTATGGCATGTCACTTGGAGTGTCCATGTGTTACTTTGCCTTCAACACAACCTTAATTGCAGTGTCTTTGACTTCACCAGTGTAAATAAAGGCACAGTTCAGGATACACAACTTAACAATTTTACTTTCCAGTTCAGTATGGTAGAACAGATTGTGATAGAAGCAGCCTTAAAGACCGTGTAGTTCCAATCCTCCTGCCATGAACAGGGACACCTTCCAGTAGATCAAGTTGTTCAAAGCCCCATCCAACACGACCTTGAGCACTTCTAAGGATGTGGCATCCATACCTGGTGATTTCAGTGCCTCACCACCCTCAGAGTAAAGAATTCCTTCCTATTATCTAATCTAAACCTACTCTCTTTCAGTTTACAACCATTCCCCCTTAACCTATCACTACATGCCCTTGTAAAAAGTCACCTCCAGCTCTCTGGCAGGACCCCTTTTGGTACTGGAAGGCTGCTCTAAGATCTCTCTGCAGCCTGCTCTTCTCCAGGCTGAACAACCCCAACTCTCTCAGCTTTTCCTCAAAAAAACCAACCAAAGAAAACCAACAAACCAAACAAGCCCCCAAAATCAAAACACATACATTTGCAGGATAACTCTTTCCTCTCCAGATACTTCTCAGGATTCACACACAGGAACTTTGTTTTGTGTCTACATCAAGTAAATAAAAGTATTTTCGTAAAAACATGGGGGAACTGTGACAAATCCTATCCTTGTGATACTGTTATTCTCAATACATGTGTACAGAATTTTTTCTGAAGCAGGTGGGATACCAAGATTCAAAATCTTCTATTTTTCTGGATTTAAAGGAAAAATTACTCTAAACCTTGGATTAAAGGGGAACCTGGACTCAAACACTTCTTGGTTCTTCAGTTGAAGGTGTTGCCTAAGCAAACATACCACAGGTATTCAACAGCCCTGCACAGCAGGCCAAGTGGATGAGCATGCCTTCCCTTTTGAGTCAGTCTGGCTTTTCAGCTTTCCAGGATGTAACTCCACAGATTAGCAGAAGACAACCTTTTATGTGTAAAGCATAATAGCAACCTCTCATATTCCCCAAAAGTTTCCTCAAGACACTAACAGAAAGGTCAGCTGGTGATCTTAAATGTCGTGAATTCAATAAACTGTACAATTCAGGAAATTATTTCACTAAAATGGATGCTTTTCTCCTACTAATGCTGACCATATCAGAAAGGAAAATGTTAGCAGTCCTGTCTCACTAGTTTTGTAACAATATTTCTTGCTTTGGTAACGTTTAGACTTCCAAAGAGCTTCAAAAATATCTCTCCCATGTTTCCTCTTCAGTAATAAATCTGGCAATAATAAATGTGCCCTGTTTACTGTCCAGAGTCTTTTAAACCACAGTCCTAAATAAAACAAAATGTTGAGCTAAGGAAATAAGACTCACAGAATGATGTGAGTCTCATTTTAAAATTAAGCAACCATAGTTAGAATTCCTTTTCTTAATGTAGTGGAAGTCTCCAGCCCACTACGGGAAACTAAAATAATCAGAAATACCTACATCATTTCTCAAGAAGCCTTAATAACTCCTTTGCAGCAGCTCTTTGAAAATCATGCAGCATAAAAGAGAATAATAATGAACATTTTACTCCATATTTATTTCCAACCTTCAGGTACAGAGGCTTGGTGCCGTATTCAGGTGACAAGTAGGTTTATAAAGCTGTGCTGATGCACGGTCTCACAGTTCTAAGAATATGACCCTGAGCTTTTCCACTACACATTCTTCTGAATAACTGCAAATTTCCCTTTCCATACCTGGCTCCCAACTTTTACATTGAATTTATTATTTCAGTTTGGGGCCATCTAATTCCAGATACTTCAAGTCCCAAAGTTGTTGGCTACTGTGGGGTGAAGACAAACACATGTTTTACTCTTAGAGTTATAATGCCACCTGTCTGCCTCCAGTAAGTCCTTCAAGCCTAATAGTAGCACCTCTTTCCATTAGTCTATTTAAGTCAAAGCTGAATGTCTGAAAATGAAGAGTTTTAACCATTTGTGAAAGTATAAATTCATGTAAGACCAGGCATCTCACCAGCCTGAATTGTTTCCAGGCGCTCATATCCCGTATTGCATTCCAGTAAATGGAAAACAAAGATAAAATTCTAAAAAAAATTCCCTTCTCCTATGCTATACCTTTTTTTTTCCTGTGAGAAAAGGCAAAGGCTTCACATCTTTGAGGATTTAATGTGTGAACACAGACATTTACAAATCAGGTTTCACTGGTACTACCTGCAAATTTTAGCATCCTTACCATCAGTAAGTAGTGTCAGCCAGCATAACCCCAAGACCTTTACTCTCTTCTCTTTGTCCTCTCTACTCCCAAGCTACTGACTGACTACTTTCCTCTACAAAAGCATTAATGCACACATTACTGGGGAGATTTTTGCCACCTTTCATTCCACCCAGAACTTATTCCCAAATAAACCCTCTGTCAGCTTTAGAACTAGCAGCAATTAGAGTTCTCACTACCCATTCTATAAAACTTTCAATCTATTTTATCAATATAAAACTCTATCATCTTTGCAAAGACAATGAAAATCCATTAAAAAACTCCTAAATGATGCACTGCAGCATGCAAATAAGATCCACATGCTCCCTCTGCATGGTAAAGAGGTTTTGGCATTGCTGTTATACAAACCAAGTAAAAGCTTTCATAAAATTAATCAGTATTGAACATGATGGAAAACCATGTTGATAAATCTGTACTCTAAAATAGTAGAATCATTTAAGAGTAAAATTCCTAACTCTAATTTTACACCAAGAATTAAATCAGCTTAGTTTAGACCTACAGAAAGGTAGAAGAAATGTTAAGGCTGCATTCTAATTTAGTACAGCTATCCTTAAGCTCTATAGGAATTTCCAATAATACTGCACATAGTTAAGGTTGTAACAACCATTCATAAATTATGAAGTATTTAATATCAAAACTATATGCATTAGAAGTCTAATATCCTTTCTCTTCCCTGGTCATAATGATGCTTTCATTGCATCACCATTTCCTAGATTTATTTTTCTTTTTAATAAGGAACATGTCACTTTTTCTGTAGCAGAGATACCAGAACAAAGAGAAAGAACAGTTCTGCTAACCCTTACACAAACCATGTGAGGTGTATGAGACTTAGCTTTTCATGTAAGAACCCCTATGACTATAAAAAGGACATTCTGGGACTAAAACAAGGATCAAAATTTTGAAGGAGCTGCTAAAATTAATAAGATCACTGAAAAGCATCAATTTACAGTCTCATTAAGTAGGGGATGAAATGCAAATTGTTTCCGAAAGGCTTCTCAGTGTCTGGCCGAAAAGGAAAGTAATAGCACAGGACAAAGTAGCCCACATTCCAGATACAGGGTGAACACTACACTATAATTGCTAATAAACCAAACATAAACCTGTGAGAAATTGCTACATAGTTTAGGATTTTGTCTGAGAAGTAACTGGCATTTTAACATGTTTTTTGAAAGCTGATTTAAGCAAGAAAAATAAAATCAGCTTGCATGTCTTCAAAAAAGAAAAAACAAAAGCTATAAATACCTTCCTTTGGTTTGTGATTACTGTTCCTCTACTGTTTAAAAAGTGAAATGAAGTCTTTTTAATCAAGTCATGTGTTTCATATACATCTACAGATGCAAAGGATTGTTAGGCACCCCCAAATGATGAGGAAGTCTAGATCATGTTAGAAAGATCATGGATATGACATATTTGTTATTCCCTTGAGGTTATTTGCCACAGAATGACTAATCCAAGAGTTACCTAAGTTTACACATCAATGTTGTCATTTTCTACCCATGAATGTAATCATCTTGTATCATTGATTTCACATCTATTGTTCAGGTTACATGCCAAGAAGAGGCCACAAAAAGATATGAATTACTTTTTGCTCTAATTTGCACTTATGCCGTCTAACAGCGATGCCTTGCACTTCATAGATTATAACATCTTTAATTTACTCATTCAGTTACAGTAACTCATTTAGTAACATTAAGCACTATGCAGGAGAATTAATGTGTTAATATTTCATGAAAACATGTGGTTAATTAGGAATTTATTGCTTTGGGGTTGGGGTTTTTTTGGTTCCATCTCTGTGTGCAGGCTGTGAGCAATGGTTCCTGGGAACCACACTCACTGCCACATAGCATGGGCAGAGCAATACTGGATATTGTGACCGTTTTGGTGTTTATACAAAGCAGCTACACCAAGGGGGGATGTGACTGTCCTCTAACCATATGTACCAATATACGTGGATTACAACGTTTAAGCATGATAAAGGGTATGAGATAAATAAAGCTGCCACTCATATAGAACTGACTACATTCTCATTCACTAAACTGCTCCCTGATGCTTACATGTCATAGGATAAGCCTAGAGAGCCCCAAATTGTGGTTACAGAAGTCACCTGCCACACCCACCCTAGCAGAAATTACTGGCTGGGCAGAAACAAAAACCTTTCCCTCAGCTGTGCAAACACAGCTCAATCACTTTGTAAAATACTAAGCAAGCACAGAAGCTTCAGCAAAGAGCAGCTAAGAGCCGCAGTGAGGTCCATAAACCAGGAATGCCCAAGAGTGTTCTAAGACTCTGTGTTACCTTGCAGCATCACAATCCTTTACACAGACTGTTGAATTCACTTAAGGATATGCTGCCTCTCTAAAACAAATAGTTGACTTAGTAGTCCTCTGACTTTTCTTTGCAATTTGTTTTCACTTGCTTATTCAGGCAGTGTAAAAATATGAGATCTCCATTAAAGCCATCATAAACATTTTTAGCCTGACCCCGTTAATGAGCTCTGCATTCATGTAAAAGATTGTTGGGTGGTAGTGGTTTATCAGGAAGAATAAAAAAGTGATTTCTTTAATGGTTGCACAATCCAGCACTAAGAAATGCTGGTGAAGTTTTTCTCCAAAGTTAGACACTTTAAGAGCCCAAAACTATAACAAAGGGCATTTCTGTGTGTATGCATGTGTCTGTATTTGTATGCAAGGGTAGTAGTAGGAACTACTCTCAAGCACTGAAATATACATATCTAGCATGCATAAATTAATGTTATAGAGCTTTTGTGTACATGCCAGGAATGGTACAAGCAGGAAAAATGACATTAATATGTTTTATTTGATTAGTATTGGCATAAAAACATCACATTACCATTTGTTTCCTTTATGAAATGCAAGACTTAAATGGAAATCTAACATAATATATTTACACACAAGGAAAGCAAATGTGCAAGTTAGCACTAAAATAACAGTTACAATAAAAATTATAAGCAAATACCTTTTACTTTGAACTATCATTTGCAGTAAGAATATTTGTAGGGAAAATATTCAAAAGAAAAGGAAAACATGCGTTCTGATGAAAAGCATGATTTTAATCTCATCTGTTTATGCAAGATGTCAAAAAAGTTATTCTACTTGAAAGAGGAATATAATTATTATATTATATTATAATTATTCTATTACTTATTTCCTACTCTGTATACTACGATGACATTTAGATACATATTAGATTATTTTAAGCACAACTAATATTTCACACACAATTTTTATTTAATGCAATACAGAACACTAAATGCAACATTTCCTCCAAGTATCTTCTGAAAAACAACCGTAAGAGCACATTAATATTCACAGCTCTGACATTCAGCATTCAATCATTTATATCCCTGCTTCCTTTTCAAAAGCAAGACGTAGGCTCTTGCTATCCTGTATAACACCTTGAACCCACAGTAACCTCCCTTCACTCACATGCCACCACTTCACAGGACCACTGCAGTTTGTTTACTGACACTCCTCTCCTATACACTGGGCATCCTGTTGACCTGGCCACTCACCTTTCCAAAGGCTGCAAAAACTCACCCACCAGACTAACAAAAACCTGCCATACACTACATTCACAGCTCTTCAGATAATTCAGTTTACCTTGCATGTAGTATTTTTTGCAGGCAAGTTTAGCCTTATCAAGAGAGCTCAAGAAGTTTAGTGGAAAATTCCTTCTCTTCTTTGACATATGAAAGAATAAATAATAATGCTTAACACCTTTAAAAAGTGTAGTCTATATAGTAAAAACGAGCAGGATTTTAGCCACGTATTTTATACCTTCATATTGTTGTTAATGAGAATTAGCATGGAGAAAAAAAGAGATGCTCATATTTTTAGCCAATTAGCATCTGACAGATAACAAGGTAGGAATTCAGTTTGCGGCCCTAAATTGTAGCAAAGAAAGTGCTTTTGACATCAACATCCCTGAAATAAGCCTCAAGGCAAAATTAATTTTTAAGCATAGTTGAATCAGATGCTAATATATAACATAGTGCATGCCAGACATTGTTTTTATTATTTTAATCAAGCTACTGT
>QWTY01005586.1:0-10103 GCA_008033365.1 Pseudorectes ferrugineus | reverse complement strand
TTTGTTGGTTTTTTTCTTTTTTATGTATTTATTTTGTTGCTGGTATACAGTGAATAATATTTTCCCACTTGTAGTAAATGGATTTATAACTAAAAATTCCCATGCTGTGTTAAGGAAAAATAGGCCCCCTTATAAATTCAAGTGCTTGCTGATGGATTCCCGGCTGACAAAATCCCCTTCAGCTTGCTTAAGCATTAAATCATCTTTAAAGTGGCAGTCAGATTATCTAGTGGGATTTCTTCCAATTAATTGTTATTGTTTATAGTATGCATTTTTGTTTTTAAAAACTAAGATCAGAAGTTTATAGAAGCATCTGTGTCTGCTTTAAATGAGTTAAAGCTATTGTCGTGTCAGTTTGAGACTTTAAAATGTTGGGGTTTTTTTTTCCTCTTTTAGATCTTTATACATCTTAATGACATTCACTCTGTGGTGGGGATCCCTCTTTTTAGGTAAGCATTCTCCCCACCAGATTTGTCTTGGCAGTATCAGAACAGGCAAGATTTGTAAATCTCGCTGTCCACCGTGAGTATTTATCTTTTGGTTTGATAATCACTGGTTGTCAAATTAGTCTTGTGATCTTCCTGGATCTTAAATGAGCACACAGGCCAGACTTTGCAGTGAGTTGTGGTTAAAAGCAGACTTTTCTGTCTCTTAGTAGATCTGTCCAGTTCATCTGTTCTTTGACATTACATGGCCTTTTCTGGGTGGTTCTGCTGTTGTTTTAGTTAATTTTTGGGGGTTTTTTTTTGCTGTCTGCAGGCTTCCATTGGCAAACAGAGAATATATCAAAACAGCAGGACTGCGGTCAACAGTCGCATGGGCCATGGCATCTCTGGCTGAAATCAGTGTCAGTGAATGTTTCTTGCAAAGATATGGAGTCCTGAATGAAGGGGAGGGGGATGCTGCTCATCGGGGCTGGAGCTGGACGCTTGGAAGGGGTGTGGTGATTTTAATGCCCCATTCTCTAATGCATGTGGACAGGGTCTGCCGTATCTGTGATGAGAGTGTGCTGTCACCTGCTGTTCAGCCAGGTGTCTGCTGTAATTCCAGGTCCTTCTCAACAGAGCTGTTAATCCGGGTACAGATATATGTCTAAGTGGCAAGATTTTTTTCACTGTCCAGTGACAGTGAGAAAATGAAACCTTGTTTGGTGTTGTTTTCCACGGAAATGTGATCTCTTTTCATAGATTAATTTGGTACCAATATCTGCCTGCAGTCCACTTGTAATACTTCCTCCTGAATGTCACCTCAGGGCTGTCTGTAGTGAAGCTATTGATGCTTTTTACTATATTCCCTTACAAGCGAGTTTGGCCTGGGATTACCAGTGATTATTGTTAACCTGCACTGGATTCAGTGGGATTATGCACATCCCTCTGTAAGCTTTGTCCTGGGTAAGGAGTCTATCTTGCTTGGGATGCAATAACATCTCTGTTTTTGTAGGCTGGTGCCCTTGTGCTGGATCCCATGTGTGGGCTAGGAACGATACTGCTGGAGGCTGCCAAAGAGTGGCCTGTAAGTATCCCAGTCACAGTTGGCTGGATCTTTGCAGGGAAACTGGTAGCTGTGATACAAGGTTTTCTCTGTACCAGTTAGGCCAAAGTCCATTGCTGGAAAGGTGAAACCAAACACGATCTTTCTCGGCAGCTGCTAAAAGTGTTTTAATACAGACGTTCCTCCAAGTGAGTGTGTCCTGCAGGCTGGTGCAGCTATTGATTCACACTGCAGGGTTTGTGTGAGGCAACCATGGACTTGTAAAACTTCCTGGGATTGGAGGAATCGGTGTGATGGGACAGTCATCAGCATGAGAGGCAGTGTGGTTGCCTGTAGCTAGCTGGAGTCGTGCTGTTAGGACATGCCCTTGACATTTCTGTAATTTCAAGTGTCTTGAGCAGACCAGAACATTAAAGGAGTGAAGACAGCATATACTTCCTCCATTCCTCCATCCTCCGGACTGTGAATTGCTCTTTGTAACAATAGTAGATATCCCAGAAAGGCTGTTGTCTTGCAGGAGCTGTGCAACAAGGCATTTCTGAGAAGGGTTTATAAAATAAATAACCTGAGTGTTAACAAAATTACTTTTCTCTTTCTCTCTGAACAGGAAGCCTGTTACTGGGGTGCTGATATAAGTGATTCGCAGTTAGAGGGTGCAGATGGGAATATTAGAACTGCAGGCTTAATGGATAAGATTGAGTTGCTTAAAGCTTCTGTGAAAGGTATGTCTGTAGGCTTTCCAAGTGAATTTGTTTTGTGTTTCTGGGATTGTACAGGTAATGTAGGTTCTCTTGAGGTGATATGTTGTAGAGCTAACTGCCAACAAATAGCTGAGTGGTGACTCTGTAGTGCTAGTGCTAGTGAAGGGATAATTTTGTTCTTCCTCCCTGCTGCCTGTGCCTGGGAACTTTGGTAAGAACGAAGTCAGCAGAAGACAAAAATTATACTTGTCCGGTGTGGACAGTAGTTGTCTTTGTTAATGGTAAATGTGTGAATACCACAAAGAGGACGTACCATGTGAGAGTTCTTTGTATCTTAATGGAACACAGCCAGGACAAATCCAATTCAAATGCAGCCCATAACTTAAATTTACCAGGTGAGTCATGGTGAGGACTCATTAAGCTAAGCTGAATTGTTCATGTTTTGGAGTAGAAGTATTTTGGATGATGATGCCTTTCTCCTGTAAGAGGGAATCTGTTTGCTCTTAATTCATAAGCTAGTCTGTAGAGAAGGTAATCGTTTAATGACCTTATTCTGGACCTCAAAGCCTGAGGCTAAACTATGCCTATATGAAATTCATGACAGGCAAGCTGGCTGTTTTTACCTGTACATGAGTGATGAAGTGTGCATATTTTTTTACCTTGCAGTATTTATTTCTTACCAGAATGGTAAGAAATACTATTTATTTTTTATAAAAATGTAGGTTTATTTCTTACTTAAAAGCTGTGTTTGACTTTGGTTTCTAGGATAATGGAAGGTATTTAGGTGTCAGGTTTTCTAAACTGAACAAGTAATCGGTGTCTTCATCACTGGTCAAAAGCTGTTATTTCTGCATGTCTTGAGCAGGACTATAGGTGACATGTCCTTTTATTTGCAGATAAAATTGATACCCAGTTGTTGTGCTGCAAGTGTTGATCCAAGAATGGTCTGGGAAACATCTCCAGCTAGTTCTAGAAAAGTTGGCGTAGAATCACAGCAGAGTTTAGGTGAGAAAGGGGACTGTTGGAGGTCTTTAGTCCTGTTGTGTGCTCAGGGCCTTGTCCAGTCAGTTTTGAGCACCCTGAGGGATGGAGGGCCCATAGGGTCTTAGGAAGGGTCTCAGACTGGCCTGCACAGCCTGGCATGTGGCCGACCTTTATCACCACAGGGTGCAGTACTGCATCTTCGTCAGGGGAACTGACTGCTGCTGGGAGGCAGAAACTCTAAGCAGACACTTCAAAGACACTAGCTCTGGCAGAATCCAAGTGATTCTGGCTGTAACCAGATTCTTGAGGGGAGAAGAGGGGGATGGAGAGGAATTTGATGTGGTTCCGTGCCATTCATACGTGTGTACTTGAACATCTGCACTAAGTGCTCACAAACTTAGCTCTTCTTTTGTATTTTGCTAAATTATTTTCATGTTTAAAATGTACTTTGTGTTGAGAAGCAGCAGTTAATCTGGAACCACGTAGTGCCCTATTGGGGAGTCTTGCTGTAGGAGCAAACATCATCAGGAGCAGGGAATCTGCAAACTAAACTATGCTGTCATGCGTTTGTCTCTTCCCAGTCTGCAGAGGGATGGTGGCTTCATAGTGTTGTTTGTGAGGGCAAGTGCAGAAGGAGCTGTGAATCTGGGTGCATAACCCAAAAAGAGCTGGCAGACAGTGTTGTAAGGAGAACGGGGGCGTAGCTGCTGCGCATTTTTCAGACAGTCAGACATAAAGACCTGCCTTTATTTTGCAGCATTGCCATTGCCTTCAGAAAGCTTTGACAGTGTTATTTCGGATATTCCATTTGGGAAGAAGTTCAAGATTACAAATGATGCCCAGCTCCTACCAGATATTCTCCAGGAAATGGAGAGGTACGTGTAGCCTTTGACGTGCTTGGGGTTTGATGTAAGTGCCATGATGGTTTGTGATCTAAGCATTCAGTCAGCTTCAGATTTGTTTTATTCCAAACATTCTTCAGTTCTGTAGTCTGACCCTGTGCAGGCTGTGGAAATCTGAGCCCTTTACTTGTCCCTTAGAGACTGTTGTGTTGTGTCTTGCAAGCTATGAGTGCCGATGGCAGCGCTGGCTGACAAGGAATGATCTTGTGCAAGCCGTGCTCACAAATACTCTTTACAAGGCATGATGGTGAAATATTTCTGAGCCACACTCAAAAGTTTTCTTTACAGGGCAGAAAAGAGAAAGAGGAGAGGCCTACCTGGACAAAGTTAAAGCATGGCCAGGCAAATAAAGCTATAATCCTTTTTCAGTTGAGGCCTGCTTGTATAAAATCACAGGCTTTCCGTTTTGAGGTCATGGCCAAGCTTTAACCAGCCTGCCTTGACAGGAAGGATCTCAGACAAGAAAAAGTAGTATGCATTTTCCTTGCTATCCAGGAATATCTCACTAGCCACCTGGTCAGATTTTAGGTGTGTCCTTTCATCTCTCACCATGTCATTTCATGGCAGAGTTGAGCCAGGCTAATAGATGGGCTCCTTCTAACCATCTTCCCCTCTACTTCTTGCCTGAAAATAAGCTCTTTCTCTAGGACTGGTCTTCAGTGGTGTTGATCTCACTCACTCAATGCACCAATGTGGTGGGAAGCGGGTAGAGAAGGTGGCATGGCTCCACAGAACGGTGTGGCAATCTTACTGTGCTTGTCTTATGGCCTTATTTGCTCTATTGGTCCATCCTAAGCAAAATATTCCCTTGGGAAGGTGGAGATGAGGAAGGGACCATTACCATGAGAGCCCCACCAGTAAAACTGTTCAAACTACTTGCTGTAAACTGAGTCAGGATAGTATTTTATTTCCCCCCTTTCAAAGCCAAGTGTAATGTTTGGACATATACCTAGAAAAATTAATTGCAAACAATGGTTAATTTTCCTCTGCTTCCTGAATTTGAAAGCCTTTAAGGATCAGTGGAACAGGGAAAGGACAGACCTTTTAAAGTTTCCAAAAGGAAGGGTCAGTTTCAGAATTACCCTACTAATCTGAGAAGCCCTTGCTGCACTGCGAGGCTGTTTCTTTGCAATCTCCAAAAACCCTAGGCTTGATGGTGCCCTCAATCCCTGAAAGAATACTAAGGGGGTAAAAAATGAGTCCATCTTCCCTAGTAACCCAATAGAAAGAACTGCTAACGTCAGAAATGTTTGGGAGTCAGGACAGGGCCCAGTTCTCCCATTTAGGAAGAGGTAAGAAGATACGGGATTTAAATTCCTTTTGGAGATGCAGCGTACTGAGTTGAGCCATGACACACTCAGGTGTTTTATTAAATGCAGGTGGCATCTGAAGTGTCAGCAGTGTTGCGTTCTGCACAGGCAAAGGGATGCCAGGAAGGATCAATACCTAACCTTTATTTTTCCTGTGATTGCCAGAGTGCTTCGTGTTGGAGGGACTATTGTATTGCTGCTGAGCCAGGATCTCCGTAAGTGCATGGATGGTTTGACCAAGTGTGCTGGAAGTGACTCTCCTGAGGCCACTGCTGAAGGCGACAGCGAAGCAGCCCCTGCAAAAGCCCCGAGTGTCGATGGGAATTCTTCCTCCTTGGCACATGGTGCTGGAGAATCCTTTCTCAGCAGCAGACATTTCGGGTCTCTGGTGCCAGATGGTGTCTATGCGGTTAGTCTTGGGAAGACGGATGCTTTCATATACAAATACAGGAAGGTGTGTGCTGCTGGGAACTGGGAGCTGTCTGGCACTGTCCTGAAGGGAACTTGAATCCTGAGACACTTCAGAAGCAGCACGGCATGACTCGGTGGAACCCTGGTGATGCAAACAAACCCGGTGCCATCCATTAGATTGCCTTACAGTCTTTGGATGTCCTAAGGCACTGCTTTTCTCACTTTGGTTTTTAGGAGAGATGAAAGACGCCTACTAGTGTTTCAGCCAGTTCCTACTGTATTGTATACAGAGAAACAGTATACAGGATATTGTGATGAGGCAGAGTCCTCAAATCCTTGTTTAGGGAAAGCTTCTCACTATCGGGAGGAGTTTCTGTGGGAGAGAAAGTCTTTATTTGCAAAACTGCAAACCCAAATGTGGTAGCCCATGATCTTTGGGCTGTCCACTCCAGCTATTAATTTTTAAGTAACATTTAAGCTACAGATTTGTCTGTTCTAACTGTTCTTAATGTTCAGATTGTTCTTAGGTGGAGGATAGCCAAGCTGTTGCTGTAAAGGAAGGGAGGACGGTAGGAGAAAGAAGCAGCACTGACAGCTGGAGTTGCAAAAAGTCCCAGGCCCCTGGGCCCCATCTGTTTTGTGTGTCTTGGGCCGTCCCTGCCCCTGCCTCTCCCCCTCTCTCCCACACTGTTGTGACATACTTTTTTTCCTCCCTGTACCTTTTCTCTTGATTCTTCTGTCCCATCAAAATAGGGCTTTTAGAACTGTATCAGCATTAAATAAAGGGCCCAAGGCAATACTGAAATCACTCTCTCCTTTGGGTTTTAGCATCCTTTGTACAAAGGCTGAGATAGCAAAAGCCAAAAATCATTGCACATTTTCTGTGAGAACTAAACATAAAGACTTCTCACTGCTTTCCTAAGCCGTGTCAATCTGCAGGAACACTGGAGGCCTTTTTTGAAGGGAAAATTAGGATAAAATATTGAATACATTTCTGTATGCTTCTGTTCCAAATTTTTGACTGAAGATCACCTTAAAGAGCAAAGTTCGGTTTAATAGTGTTATTTTGTTGACTTTAACACAGTTTCTCTCAAATGTTTTTACAAAGAAAAGTATAAAATGGGACTATATTTGCATTTTCCAACACACTTTTCTGTCCTAAAATATCTTGTAGTTATTAATGTATATTTTTGCAGCTGTGCAGTCTACGATTAAGACTTATTTTTGAAACTCAACAGCATTTTGGACTAAAGCAAACTTTGTTATGTAAGGGTAGGGTTTGGGTGGGGGGTTTTGGTTTTGCTTGTTTATTATGGTTTTGGTGTTGTTTCATTTGGCTGGCTTTTTTTTAACAGTGAGTGTATCAAAGAATAATGTGTAATTGTAGTTTGAAATGGTTACTTTTTTAAAAACAGTTATTTTGGACTCTAGTTAACTGTATTTATCTAGTGTGGTGCAGCATTCTGCAACCATTGTGCTTACAAAAACATTTAGAAATACTTTGGTGAAAATTTTTGCTTTGGCATTTTAGAAGAAACCAGCTTAGGCCACATTGTGCTGCCCACATGCAGCTATGTGACATTTGTTACCTTACCCATGAGATATGGAAGCATGGTTTTGTGTTGTCTTGTCAAGTTCTTTGTATTGTAGTGCATTTATCTATGTCCTAGGGCTATTTTTGGTCCCTTTTTGGTTTTTTGTACAAAAGCAAATTTTCCTAATCTCACAACACCAACAAAAAAGGAATGTAAATGGCACTTGCAGTGCTCATCATCACATTAACCCTCATTTTATATGTGCTGCATTTTTAGAGGCAATGAACTGATAGATTTGGTCTGTTGCTTTTTGAAGTTGTATGATGTTTTGTGGTTTACAGTGATGAGACTTGAAAATAATGTGTGCCCTGTAGTTATACCAACATGGAAAATTTTCCAGGTGTTCTCTCTAAGTTTCTTTGGTTTCTTTAGTTCCAGCTGAACTACAGATACTAAAAACTATCAAAAAACCTTTCTGTGGAAAAACATATGCCAAAGAAACATATCTATGTGTGAAATTCTCAGACTTGCTGTAAGTATAGATGAATTCTTCTGTAGTCATTTGGACCATACATTATCATATATAGCAGTCATATGAAAATAGTATAGCTGTTCTTCACAAAATTCTTTTTCTGAGGAATGACAAGCAAAGTTTTCTATATTTTAATAAAGCAAATCAACTGCAAATACAAATAAATACGTACTTTTACATCAGTACTTCAAAATACTAAAATATATGCAGTTGACTAGAGACAACTCTTTGGAAGAAATTAGAAGTGAAACCGGACCTTTGCAAATATTTCTTCTTGTACTATATACACTCTCTAGAAACTGGATACATTAAAATTATATTTTAGCAACAGTACAGTTCTGGTAATTTGCTATATTCACAGAATATATAAAAGCAAACTATTTTAGAGAGCTGTACAGATTAAATCCCATGGATGTGCCTGGAGCATGGCCCTCCCCAGCAGCTTTTCTTACAGCTAAATTTTAAAAAAAGCTAAAAACTGATGCTCAGTAATTTGGGATCTGGCTCATAACTGCAGAGAGGATGAACTCCCTTACTGGAACTCAGGCAGTGGAGTGCCACAAGCCTGCAACCAGATCACTTCTTGTTCAGCTTAAATTCAGTGTTCTTTTTTTGTTTTTTTTTAAAGTATTCCTAGAGATGCTACAGGTGAAAGAAGAGAACAGAAATAGACTGGAGCACCACTAGCACAGTAATTGATATTTTACTGTTCCTCTTTTTCTTTTAAAAATATATGTAGATAACATGAACTTTTTATCTCTGTGATTTGGGAGAAACACTCTTTTTTTTTCCTCTCTTTGGAAGAGATATGCAAGTCCTGAGCCATTGGGCCAATGCTTGCTGCAATTTATTTATGTTTTTACAATTAAACAAGGGGCTGATAAGATTGACAAGGAAGATGCAACTCAGGAGCTCTCTAGGCAGCAGCCTCCGAACTCTGGGTGATGCAAAGAGCAGTAGGGTATGAACTTGTTTTCCAGTGCAAGATTAATCCATAATAACGTGCTCACTGACATAAAAAACACTTCTTATAAGCCACTTATTATTCCCTGAAGTGCATCAGTTACGGGTCTAAATTGAGAGGGAACCTCCATTTCCCCCTTGATTCAAGGCTTTGGAATGGTGACAAAAGGGAGTTTTCCCTTGATTTAATTCACTAAGAAATTGAAAAAGAATGGTAAAGATGAGCTGGCGCTGCCGGTTTGGACTCAATTTCTTCGTCGGGATTGCAAACGCCGACAGACACCGAGCGCCGACGGACGTCCAGCACTGACACTCCCCGACAGATCCAACAGGGGCTGGAAGCTCTGTGGAGCAGCTCAGTGCCTGCTCCACTCTCGCCCCCCAAAGCCTGGGATGGACCTGGGGGTCTGGACAATTCCCCGTTGTGGGGGGGCAGAGCCATTGCTCGGGGGCCTCGGGGGATCCTTTATCCCCCTCGTGCAGCTGTGAGCTGCCGAGGACAGTCCTGGGTCCTAGGCTGGAACCCCTGCTGGTTCACCTCTCATTCTCTTGCTCTGCCTTGTTTGACAATAAATTCAATTAATTCCTCCCAGTCGCGTCTCTTATTCCAGTGACCAGTGAGTGATCTCTCCCTGCCCTTATCCAGACCCTCGAGCCTTTCCTTATGTGTTCTGTTCCCTTCCCAGTGTGAGGAGGGGAGTGACAGAGCGGTTTTGCTGGCACCAGGCACCTGGCCAGACCCAGCCCACCCCGGTAATCCCTGCCATAATTCACTCCACCATTACCCAGCCGCACGGCGGGTCTGGCTCCGCGGGCAGGTGGCTACACTGGTTCAAAGTGGGCAAAATGGGATCGAGTGAGAGGAGCAAGGTGGTGCCAGTGGGTGAAATGTCTTTGCTGGGAGCTGGCAGGGACAGGAGGAGAGAGAACCTGGTGCAAAATAAAGGGGAGAGAAAGACGGTCAAGGCTGGACCTGTGCAAGGGGGCGGAGATGGCCATGGGGCAGTTAAGCATTTTGCTTTCCAACTCTGTGAGGAGAAAAGAGGCGCTGTCAAATCCATGCAAGAAAAAAGAGGAGAAATAGCAGGTGGTGGAAATCGCCGACAATTTGGATTCAAGTTGTCTGTCTGAACTTCAAACGCCGACAGACTCCAAGCAATGATGGACGCTCGCCAGGGTTGCCATGCGTCTTGCTCTGGCTGCACCTCGCCTGTTGAGACCCCCAGAAGCAGCTTGCCGGGCTCTAAGGGTCTTCACCAGCTTCTCCAGCGTGG
>QWTY01005584.1:0-33411 GCA_008033365.1 Pseudorectes ferrugineus | reverse complement strand
CTCCACAACTTGTCTGGGCAACCTGTTCCAGTGCTCAGTCACCCGCACAGTGAAGAAATTCTTTCTTATGTCCAGGTGGAGCTTCCTGTGCATCAGTTTCTGCCCATTGCCTCTTGTCCTATTGCTCAGCACCATTGAGAAAAGCCTGGATCCATCCTCTTGACGCCCTCCTTTCAGATACTTGCAGACATTGATGAGGTCCCCTCTTGGCTGTCTCCTCTTGAGGCTGAACAGGCCCAGCTCCCTCAGCCTTTCCCCATGATAGATGCTCTAGTCCCTTAATCATCTTTGTAGCCCTCTGTTCTACGTGCTCCAGGAGCTCCATGTTTCTCTTGTGCTGAGGAGCCCAGGACTGGACACAGCACACCAGATGTGGCCTCAGTAGGGCTGAGTAGAGGGGCAGGATCACCTCCCTTGTCACACTTGCAATGCTCTTCCTAATGCACCCAGACCACCCAAAGTGGTCTGGAACCAAAACTGTGAGTCCCATAGTGTGTCTGGGAGCACTGCAGGGACCTTTTGCCTGAAGATGTGGAAACATCAAATGATCCAGCTGTTGGAGATTAATTTATTTTACTTTCCTCCTTGCCCTTATCCTGTAGATTTCCAGTTCTTCTAACATTTTTCCCCCAAAATCCAGATATTTCAAGGCATCTGTTTCTCCAAGCGTGAAGAAGTTTTAAATGAAAATGCTCATATAATGTGAACTTCAAAGTACAGGTGATAGCAAAACCACATGACCAGAAATTACCCGGTGTAAAGATTCCTGGGAGGAATGTGCAGCCAGAGCTTGAGAGTTACTGACAGCAGTGGGCAATATATAACCTAAGAATTGGAAGGCATTGGTCAAGTGATGTATCATCTCTGAGGAAGAACATGATGCGAAGTTGACAAGCGTGGAAACAACACTTTTGGTTTTGTGTTTTACCCAGAAACAATATTATTGTTAAAATAGCTCTTCTAATGCAATTATCTTCACCATTTTCCAACTCCCAAAGTTTGTGTTTTCTTAACACAAAAATATAAGATGGAGATTTAACTGATCAGGCTATCAGTGTTTCACAAAATGACAGGATCAACATCCTCCTGAAAACAATTATATATGGGTTGAGCTTTTGGGTTGGGAAGGGACATAGTTTTGTTCATGAATGACAGCTCTTGGAAAATGGTCATTTTCTGACTGTGAAGGCAGCAGTGAACCCTCAAATATTTGAGGGGCTGTTGGAAAGTTTTTGTTCTAATGTGTGGAAATTGAGCCATTAACAACTGAGAAAGAGTCAGCATGATGATTCAGAAAGTATAGGGGGAGGAAGTGGAGAGGGGATTCTCACTTTCCAGCTTCTGAAGTTTTCTTGCACATAAACTACTAAAAAAGACAAATGGAACCAATGTTTTCTCCATTTTGAACTCATTGCATTTTACAGAGTGTAAAAGTGATTCATTATCTTTTGGCAAAAATCATTGCCCTGTGGCGAGGTATGCAGAAGACTCCACCTTTTACCGACATATACTCGGAATACATTAGTAATAAATAATTTGGTGCTATTCATGTGGCTTGTAATGCATACTTGGTAAATCCCTTGATTGTTTCACTCAACACTTTTGTGTTTCTGATTTTCTTCCTCCTCCTTCTTCTATCACATTTTGTTTCCATTTAAAAAGAGGGGAAAAAAAAAGAAAAATGACAACCCTGCCTAGTAAATGTACTTGTGAAGAGTTCAGGGGGCCTAAAATCGCAGCACCTCGTAGTGACAGTCTGTAGGTACTTACTTGCACAGTTGTACAGACAATGGTGTGTCAGCCAGGGTGCTCTTCCACTCACTGGCATTCAGATGTAACTTTTTTTGGGTGGTTTATAGGTTTTTAGTAGGGAATGAGGCAGTTATTTGTTAAAATCATGTTAACAAACACAGAATGTAATACTGGAATAATCTGCAGAGAAAAAAACATGTACAAATCTCAGCATACTTTATTCTTTTGTATACTGTTGCTTGCACTAATAATTGGCAAGATTTTGCCTGCCCAGTTTTTGCTTAGGGAATATGCTGGGATTATTTCTACTCAGATTAGTAAAGTTTTAATTATGTTTATGTTTTATTTTTTTAATGCAGAGTGAACAGACATGTGAATAGTTGCTATCTGTTTACTTATTTTTGTCCACTTTTGTCAAATGATTGTTACTTTAGTAAATGTGTCATGATCCAGGAATGCTCTGAATAAAACCCCTCTGCTAAGTAATTAGATGATTTACAAGTGTATTGCAAGAACAGGATGCAGACACATTCTGACTTCACACTAATTTTTTAGATGGAAAGAATGAGGTAAGGAAGAAAAGCCCACTGACTTCCTATGTGGATGAGCGTGTGTGTTTGCCTCCAACAGCCTGTCACGTACCAGAATAGGTTGCTAGTGCTGTCGTCCATTTGAAGAGTATTAGCATGTAAAAGACTTCTTTTTAATTATTGATATTATTTCCTGAGCTCCTCTGCTTCCATTATTTAATGGCAATAACATGAGCTTGAACATGACAATTGGATCTTTGGGTAATAATCACCGAAGAACTTCAAAAGGTTATTTGTTTGGATAGGATTTTTGGATGAGTTTCAGGGAGATTCTTAATTCCTCTCTCCATGCACATGTGCACTCTCTCACTTTCAAAAGACTTGGCTTTTATACAACATTTTCTAAAAGTGTCAGAATTTTTTTTCAATCTCTTGAATCTGCAGTTGAATGGAGAAGCATATCATAGTGAAACAGCAGTCAAACCGTATCTTAACAGCTTTGAAATCAAAGCCTAGGATTTATGCTGTCTGATTAATAGCAGGTTAAAAAACACTTTCCTTATTGTGTGTGTGCTGGCTTGCAGATCTTTTTCAGGGAAAACCTGATAGACTCAAGTGCTTGAACTCTGGCAAAAATTTCATCCTTTATGCATTCAACAAGGAACAGTTTGTTTTCCATTGCTGCTGTGGAGTACCTTAAACTATGAAGCAACTGACTGTGAGGCAATACCCCATTGCAGAAGCATTTTCCACTCCCTAAAAGGTGTGTGCAAGTGAAGATGGAAATGCACAGGTTCTGAAATGCAAAGCAAAAGCCATTTGCAAAAGTAATGCACTCTAGAGCAGGTATGTTGCCATGTGTTTGCTTCCGGTGGCATACTGTAGTCTAGGTTTCTTTTGTGGGGGTCAGTGATTCTTTCTTGAACTCAGGTATTGCTGGATGCTGTTCTGATTAAGCTACTTCTGTTGGAAAACATGGATGTGATTATTGGAGATGGTTAATGGTCCACGAAGAAACCTGAGTGCCATGAGAGGCTGTAACAAAATGTGAAGCATGTGTTGTGCATGTGTACTTTGAAAGCAGCATCTGCCTTAGATAGGTTTTCATAATGGTTAGATTGTTACATCAGGCAGAATTAGGTGTAGAATTGTTATAGGGAAGTTGTCAGGTTAGGCTGATGTTAAATGCTGTCCAAGTCTGGAAATAGTTTCAGTGTAATCAAGTTGAGGTTAGTTTTCATCCAGCCTCTGCTCTCCTTGGGATAAATGGGCTACAGCCCATGGTGTTAGTTTAGCTTGGTTCAGTAACTTGTTGTGTTTGCTTTGGTAGTGGTTCTGAAGGATTATGAAACAAATCATCTGGTTAGTTCAAGAGAGGCTTGGTGTCAGGTAAATGTATGCCTGTCTCATCTGATACCCACTGAGTTGGCCTTGCTGTGAGTGATTGACTGATACTGCACCTCATAGCAGTGTGAAAACTGAATATGGGGGGAGCTGGAGGCTGGGGGAGCAGCAAATCTTCCCATCTAATAACAACTGAGTAATAAAAATACAAGGTACCTATACTGTTTGCCAGTATATGATTTTATTTTCCTTGGTTTTCCTTGATTTGGTGAAACTTAGGAGGGCAAACCTTATGTAACCTGTAGGTTTTTATGTAGTTTCACAAGTTACATGCAGACTGCAGCTGTGAAACGCTTGCTCTTTACAGCGCTCCTCTAAAGCAGGGTGAGGAAGGGCATCAGCTGCGCTGTTAGCCCGGTGCAGTGGGAAAAGTAAGGTCCATCCTCTAGACCTCCATTCTTACAATCCCTTTGCTGCTGTTGCCAGTTTGAATTGAAACTTCTAGTATTCATTTTCCACCACATCTAGGCCATCTTTCCAGAATCTTGGTTGGGATCTTAGGGAATGGATACTCATTAGTTTAAATATCCAGACTCCTATGTGCACAAACAAACTGCTCTGTAGTTTTCAAAGGTTTTGCATAATTGTCCTTTCTAGCACAACAAATGATTTTTCTCTCCGAGTTATCCTCAAGAATTATCCCTGTCTACAACTGACTGATAACACTAATCTTAACAGATGAAATCCCTGCTTGGAACAGAGTAAAATGAGAGTCATGGGAATATGCTATTTGAAAACTGCTCTGAGGGTAGGATATGATTGCCTAGTATAATCTATTTATTTATTTTAAAAACCCTAAAAACCAGAGTCACCCCAACAAAATGTATTACTCTTAGTTGCTGTGTTGCCATATGAATGTGTGTAGCACTTCATGAAAGATTCAGATCCAAGTTTGCCTTTATCGGGTAGTGTTTTTTTATGTACTTTAAATATTTCGGAAATAGAAGAGTGTACAGACCCTAGCTAAGAGCAGAGCTTAGACACTCTCTTATCTACATTGACTGAAAAGATCCAAATTGTTTGTGAGCTAAAATCATGGCTTCTCACAGCATTGGACTCAGCTTCTGCTTATGATGGCCTTTTGATGATTCAGGTGTCTGCCACAGATTTTATTTTTTGAGCAAATACAATGAAGAATAGTAAGTTTGCTTGTCTGTGCTACTATAGAGTGTTATTAAAACCACTGCAATTTATCTGCTGCTCTGCTATAAAACTGTAGCTTTTTCCATGGTTGTCAAGTATTGTGTAGAAAGCAGAACAGGCAGAGCCCAGAAGGATATAGCATGGCCTTTTGTAGAATTATCGCCTTTAGTCTAATGAAGTTTCTTTATTGAGTTATTAAGCAATCACTAAGAAAGTTTGAAAAGTGATTTTCTACTTTGGTTTTAAATTGTAAAAAAATGTGTTTTCAGAAGCAGGAGGTTGTTTTAAAAAAGGCTAAATTTATTTAATTGAATAATTCAATAAATTATTCAATAAATTGAATAAGGCATTCGGAAGAATATTAGGAAGTCTGAATAGTTGCTGTCCTGAAAGAAAGAGAACATTGAAATAGAAAATGTATGTTAATTGATGCATTCTCCTATTTTACAAAGATGAGCTTTGTCAAGGAAATGACTGTGGTCTGTCTTGCTAATAACGCCAATGGATATTTACATAAAAATCCCATTTTTGATACCAGCAGGTCTTTAGTATAGGTCTGAGGAAGAAGGATGTCATCTCTTAATAAAACAGACTCTCTTAAAATTTCCTTTCAAAGTTTCCTTGAAACATGAAGAGGAAAACTGTCTGTTGGTTTCTTTTAATGTGTGGTTTGTTTGTTTGTTTTGGGGTTAAATTATTATTATTTTATTTATTAATACTTTTTCTCCTCTGTACCCCTAACTACCTTCTTAGTATTTTCCTTCTGGTCAGCGGATTGCTTGGCTCAGAAAAAGGCTTTACTTCAAAACAAGTAGCTGTTTAAGACAGCCAATTGAGGTACTATTTTCAAAATGTCATTTAAATCAAGACTTGGAAATGTATAACTGAGTGAAACGATTTGTAATGTGGTACATAAACAATGACAAAATAATGCATTTATATTCCATTAAGACAGGCACTCAGTGAGCTGTTGGCATGTGTTTATTTACTGTCATTTATTAGAGAAGTTGAATATAGAAAAAGTTTTGTGTCTTGGTAACTCCAAAGACTAGAAGTTAATCTTACAGCAGTAATGATTCTGATCTCAACATAGATGAACAGAATGCTATGTCAACACAGTATGTGACATTTACCTACTCTACTACTGCTAAGCTGCAGCTATTAAATTAACTCTATTATATACTTCTTGGATTTTTTTTTATAAATAGTAGCCAGGTGCACTCACTGAAACATGTTTTTTTTAAAAAAGTCTTATCAATCAAAATACAAGCCTTAGTTAGGAGTAGATAACAAACTTTGTTACGTGTCTAGGTTTTGTTCTTAATAAATTAATCTTGTTTGTTGGAAATACTCTTTTCTGCAGTGTATTTTTGAACCTACTTTGTTTTTAATGCAAATGGCCTGTCTGTCCCATGGCACCCCCCTTCCCTGCCCTGGTATAATGACAAGCTTGCCTACAGGCATGCTTTTTAATACTATTTGGCCAGTAGCTCATGAGTCTGTGAAATCACGGGTGGATTTCAAGTTGCCCTTTCTTTTTGGCATTTATTATTGTAACACACTTTCCAGGAAACTGGTATGTGTAGAATCATGGATGTAGTAATTTTCAGAGGTGATCTTAATTTTGCAAAAGTCTTATTCATATTGCGTGACAGTCAGGAGTATTCAGCAGGAAATTGTGTAATTTCTAGTATTTTACATGTGATTGGTCTTATTATAATTAGCTGCTGTGTGGTAAATCTAGTTAGTATGCCTAAACCCCACGAAATGCCTCTGTAGTGATGATCATGGTGTGGGCTGGGGAGAAAGGGGGGAATGCACCATCATAAGTGAGTCTTCATTTTCGTAATTTCTGGGGCTTGAATCATGTTGATTTTGGTAGTCTGGAAAAATTGCCAATGCGATCAGTGGGAGATAAAAATAAAAATTAATGTTTGTATGTGTGAGAATTTTCTGTGGTATACAGTTGCAATGATGGTGAAGAACAGAACCTGTAGAAGACAGCTTCCTCTAAGTTTTCAGGGGTCTTTGTAAGGAGGTGAGGTAGAGGAGGAAGTAGCGCCACTGTTGAAGCTTGGAGAACTACCAAAAAAAAGGGCTTGTTTATATTGAGAAACATCATGCATTAGATTTTTAGAAAAGAGGGAAGAACTGTATTAAATTGTAATGGGCCTGAATCTCTACAGGCCATAAAATCATGCTGATTTGTTAGGTCCTTGTGTTCATTCACTCTCTGATGGCTGAGCACTACCTGCTTGCTGTCTGTTCTTCCAGCAGAGAGCTGGTGAAGTCATTGTACCCTACAAACTGCTGAAACTAGAGTGCCATGATAATAATGCCCATTATTTGTTACATTAGCAGTTTCTTTTAGTTGATTAGTTTTTCAGGATGGGAAGAATAATATGTCTCATTATGTAGACTTCCTTTTACTTTGCTAACTCTGGGTTATTCTTTTACAATTCTGAAATAAACAATCTTTACTCAATTCTTCCATTTTCTGATTTTATCTTGGAGTATTTGGGTATGTCAGGTGTATTAACAAGTCCATCGAGGAAGGGAGATCAAGAGAAGCAGTTTCTGTACAAACTCAGATGTTGGGAAGGGCAAGAGGTTTGGTCAAAAAATCTTCACTGACCTGGCAAATTAAATATTCCAAAGGAGTCCTGGCACTCCTGTGGGGAGGGGCAGCTGTTAAAAATCTGCAGAATATGAGCGCAGGCCAAGACTGTCCAGCCAGAACAACAGGAGGAGTTTAGGTGGGCAGAGAGTCAGTCCTAAACCTGGAACTGCTCCAGGAAATTTCAGTCCAACCTACAGCCTGCTTTTGTGGGGGCAATAGCATTTGCTTCTTGGCGCTTCAAGTTTTTAAGAGAAGGGTGACTCTTTGCCCACGCTGTCCTAATGATGTCCAAGCAGACCCATTAAAGAGTAATTTCAATTAAAGGTTTTTGGTTTTGCTTTTTTAAAAAAAATCTATGTTTAATGGTTTGTTTTTTTAAATCTGTAGAGAAATGCCATTCTGAAACTGGAACTAAGTCCTCTATTAGCAGGTACACAGGTGCACATTAACCACTTTTTTTTCAGGTCCTTACTTTTCTGTGTTTTCCCATTTGTTTTCCTAGGGGCAATATTTTTCTGAAAACACCTGTCACTACTTCTGTTACCTTCCTTCCCCTGCAGATCTTTCAGAGAAATAATATAAAACTTTTGGCTTTTTTTTTTTTTTTCCATGAAAATAATTACAAATATTTTTGTTCTGCAAAATAACTGAGGGCAGGAAAACAGTAAGGTAGGGAAGAACTTTTGTTGTTACCGGAAAACTGTTTTAAGTTACAGCCAGTAGAAGATTCTGCTGGGTGTCTGTGTGAAGGGTTTGGCCCTGAAGCCTCTCAGCAGAGTTGCACAGTATATAACTGAGAGAGGTTGTGCTGGTTTGTGCTCTAACTTGCATGTAGAAGTGGGTCTAGGGTTTGTATGACACAAACTAAGCTGCATTTGATTGTGTTCTAAAACCAGTTTGCCTTCATGCGTGTTTTCCCACAATAAATTCACTGAATCACAGAATCGCTGAGGTTGGAAGGGACCTCTGGAGGTCATCTGGGCCACCTAGAGCCACTTGTCCAGGAATTTCATTTTTAGTTTTGGAGAAAAGAGGGAGAATACGCTGCTGTACAAGCAGAAAAGACATTTGGCTTTCCTTACCCTCCCACCTTCCATCAGGTGAGAACCACACGTTTGGGTGCAGAGGAAAGCTGTTGTCTGTGCCCTCATGCCAGTTTGGAGGTGTAGCACCTAGAAATCAAGAACAGTGCTCTTGTCCAGGTTGAAAGAATGCAACTAATAGTAATTTGACTGAAAAACAAATGAGGTATGTGGCAGCTAATTAAAATAGTCACTCCATTTAAGACCAATATGGAACTGAGAGCCAGAGTGAAGAAGGACTCAGTTTTGCCTTTTTGCATGAAAAACACAGCTACCTTTGTGCTTTAAAGACCCAGTAGGCTACATGAGTGGATCTGTGAAAATGTCAACAACCTCTTGTTTAACCTTGGATTTTCTTTTAATGCTTAATTATATGTAGCATTAAAATATTTCTGTGAAAACTAAAATGTGCAGTCATCGCTTGATACTTCTCTAATACAATTTTCATTGTGGTGGGCTGTCCTTGGCAAGTGTCCAGATGCCCACCCAGCTACCATCTCACTCCCTCTCCCCAGCAGAGGGGAGGGGAAATAAGGTAAAAAAACTTGTTGATTGAGATAAAGATGGAGACATCACTTAACCATTACTATCATAGACAAAACAGTCTTGACGAGGAAAATTAATTTATTGTAAATTAAAATGGAAGTGGATCATGAGAAACAAAGACAAAATTACTAGTATCTTCCCTTCCGTCCCACCATTTTTTTCTTAGGCTCAGCTTGGCTTGTTTATTTCCCGTTCCTTTTCTTCCTCACTACACCTTTACATACACTTTTCTTCTCTTTTTAGGAGGGGCAAGAAGCACAGCATAATTCTGAGGACCCAGCTGTCAGTGAGAGTCCATGCCTGCATTGGTAAGTTAAGTTCCACATGTCTGAAAGAGAACAAATAAACAGAATTCCAAGAAGCAAATCTGGGGAGTATGAATCAGACTTGGCTGTATTCCAAATTGACAATAATGGGCAATAAATTGATTTTATTATTTTGTTTGTTGAATGCTGAAATTAGGTTGTATTAGCTACACTACCCTTAAACCACGTTAAACATCCCAAGGAAGTTTAGCATTTGACAGTGAAGAATTCTTTGAAGAATCTTCAATTATCTGTCTTGTGACAGCCTTTGTGTGCGCTCAAAAAAGACTGTGTTCTGGATTGGGAATGGGATCTGAAGAATTGTTGGCTGACAGCTAACTACTATATTTTAATAGCATATAAAGTTTATTACTTCACATCTTGCAGATCTTGGCCACATATTTGTCATTATCACAGTGTCAGTGTCTTAAAAACTCTGGTTAAAACAATGCTGTCACAAGGAAAAGTCTAATGAAAGTCATAAAGTGCGTGTCAAAAGAGCTTTAAGGTTGCATGAATGGAGGCTGATGTTCTGGGATGGCTTTAATATGTTCTCCAGCATTCTACGGAGCAGAATGTTTTCGCTGAGTGTCAGTGGCAAAGCTAATGCTCATGTCCTGGTGATACTATGATAGATTTTATGGGAGGCTGGTTTAAAAATAAAATTTAAAAATCCTGTGTGTCTGTGCCACAGTTGTTTTCAGCTTCTTCATAGTAGATTCAACACTGTAATACGTTTAACTTGTTGTTGGTCTTGCTTCAGGAGATCATAGCTTGAAATAGAGGGATCTTCCTTAAAAGGAGGAGGAGAAAGTCAAAGTTTTGTGTAATTTCTACAGTGACATTGCTTTTGGAGGATTCAGGCTTTAAATACAGCTAAAGGTTTTCCCCTGCCCCCAGGATATGTTATGAAATGGCATTTCTGAGAATTTGAACTGAGTATAAGCAACCTACAGAATTCCTCAAATACCTCTCATTGAGAAGGATCTCTAGGCTGCCCTGTGCAGGAACAGTTTCTGCTCTGCTACCATTGACTTGAGGAAGAACAGTAGAGCAAGCCTACGTGTTAAGCGTTAGAGAAGGAACAGAGATGATCCAAAGTCTAAACTGATTTTATAAATGTGAGTGAAATTAAGAACAGCTTGGAGAAGATTGTTCTTGTTAGGTCTGGAAGTATATTTGGCAAAACAGACCAGTGCAGCAAGACAAGATTTGATAAGTTTCCCGGATTGAGGTTTTATAAAAAGAATTTTCATGTAATTTTTTTTTTCTCCAGAGTGCAGCCATCGAGGAATTGGAGCACATAAGGTTCTGAGCTTCAACGTGTGGTTGCATTGTTGTTATCTGTTTTCATTCAAGCTTACTGTGGGCAATTAGGCATATTACTGTGCATGTATCTTAATTGTTCCTGTATGAAAGTGTATTCCCTTGTCAGGTGCTGTTGCTCTCTGGCAGCAGTGATGCATTCAGCAGTGAGTACAGAGGAAGCCAGGCTGCAAAACTTGAGTCCAGATTTCAAACTGCTAGAGAAGAGGTGTGTTTGGATATGGGCTTTTGGCTTGGTTCATTATAGGCAGAAAAGCCAAATGCAAGTTCTGGTTCTAATTTCCATCCCCCCTGCTGAAGTTTAGATTTTTGGGGTAAGTTTTTGTTTCAGCCCATAGCTTGATGTAATGTAGTTTCTCTTCTCTTATTTTCTTTTTCATTTTTGCGTATCAAGCTTGTCTTTATTTTTTGGTATGGGATAGTTTGAAAGATTCAGGGAACAGTCTGTGTTTCTTATACTGGTGCAGTTTGTAGAGCTGTGCCTGGCAGTTAAACCTGTCACAGAATAAGAGGGTTATTTCGCTGGCACAGTGGGTACTGCTTCTCTTCATCTTGTGTGTGTGTGCACATCAGCTGCCTGTTAACGCCTCTTTTGAAATGCAGGCATTAGGTTTAGAGGTTAAAAGATGTGTTACATATTTGGAGTAGAAGTCAGGAGCTAGAGGAATCTGAGATGGTGTTATGTGGAGTAAAACTGTCATGCTTTGGGTATTTTCTTTCAGTCTTCACAGTATCCATGGAAAGCATTGTGGTTAGCAATGTTACTGACTGCAAAGTCCCGAGCAGGTAGCTAGGGCTGGTTTCTGAGAAGATGTGGTTTGTTATGTAGTGACCTTTCTGCAGAGCCTCCTGTCATCTTTGTATTCAGCATTTTACTTTGCTCTTAAGAGCTGATAGGTGTAAAGAAATAGCTTTCCTGCCATAAACTCTTCCCATTTTGAAGTTGTGTCAATATTTTTTCCTTCTTCCTAACTCACTGTACTTTTAAATTGTGGGAAATAACAAAAGTGTTTATGTTCAGATGTCCAGATAAAGTTTTCCATCGTTAGTGACTTCAAATCTCTGGAGAATTCATTGGGCTTCAGTGTCAGAGGATGTATTGACTACAGGCCAATATTTTCTGAGACTTGGGAAGACTTAGCAAGTCCCATGTCAAGTGGGGTAGGGTTTTTTTTGGTTTTAAGCAGAGCAGGGAAGGAATAATACTTAATAACTTGAGTGCAATAGTTGTGGTACTCTCTACCCTGTTAGATACAAGTCCTTCTTAAGTACCTTAATTTAATGCATTAATACTTTCTTTTTTTTTAACTCTCAGTTTGAGTTCTTTTCTTATGTTCATACTAAGGACTTTCAGCATGAAGGAACAATTTTTCTTTTAAATATTTCTCTATTTCTTTTCCCATTTTGGCTTCATCCTGATTAAATTATCAGGATTAATTAATAGCTAATACATTTAAGTGGTTTTAATACAAACTTCAATATTTGAATTTTTCTTTATATCAAAAGAGCATTGCTGAAACCAGTTCTGTTCAGAGAACATAACTAATTGAAAATTATAGATGTATTTTTGTACTTGTTGATGTCCAAAGACCTTAGTGGAGGAATCATAGAATAGTTAGGGTTGGAAGAAACCTTAAAAATCATCTAGTTCTAACCCCCTGCCATGGGCAGTGATGCCACCCACTAGAACAGGTTGCTCAGGGCCTCATCCAAGCTGGCCTTCAACACTTCCAGAGATGGGGCATCTACAGCTTCTCTGGGCAACCTGTTCCAGTGCCTCACCACCCTCACAGTAAAGAATTTCTTCCTAATATCCCATTTAAATCTGCCCTCTCTTAGTTTAAAACCATTGCCACTTGTCCTATCACTAGCCACCCATATAAAAAGTTGCTCTTCTTCTTTTTTAAAAGGCTCCTTTGATTACTGTAAGGCTGCTATAAGGTCTCCCTGAAGCCTTGTCTTCTCCAGGGTGAACAGCCCCAGCTCTGTCAGTCTTTGCAGGAGAGGTAACTAGAGGGCTGGAGCATCTTCGTGCCCTCTAGATCTATTCTACCAGGTCCATGTCCTCCCTGTGCAGGGGACCCCAGAACTGGATGTCTCACTCCATGGTGGGTCTCACAAGGGCAGAGCAGAGGGGCAGAATCCCTTCACTCACCCTGCTGCCCACATTTGATGCAGCCCAGAACACGGTTGGCCTTCCAGGCTCTGAGTGCTCCTTAAATCAGATAGTGTCTACTGTAGGGTTTTTTTCCCACAAGCTTTAAAATTTGACCTTTTATTCAAATCACATTTATTATGAGTTACTACCCTTGTGGGAAAAGTCTTTGTAGTATTTTTGGCAGCCATATGTCTTCGTATTTAGTTGTGTCTTAACATTATTTTAGTTTGTATGTATTTAACAATTACAGGGCTCAGCTGAAACTGTGATAAAGTCTAATGTAAATGAGAATGTAACTATAGAGAGTGAACACCAACAATGTCAAAAGTTTTAGCCCCTGAAACTAAAAGGAAGGTTTTAGTCAGAGCAACATTATGACAGTGAAATTTTGAAGATCTTTACCATCTCCAGTTTTCCTGCAGAAGGACTTGGTTTAACCATTAGGTCCTTGGTTGGCCAGCTCTTTTTGTGGCTCCTGCTTCATTTGTTTGTGCATTGCTTCATAGTTTTTTTATCAAAATCTGATGTGATCTCTTGAGAGAAAAGGCATCATTTGCTTTTACATATCTGGATGCTGTATTTAGCCCAAGAGAGCCCCATGTCCTCTTCTAAAATGCTTATGCCTGTGATAAGCATTGTGTGGCAATAAGGCATAAGGAGTGTGGCAATCAGTGCTGAGAATGATGTTTGGACAGGGATCCATGACAATGACTTAGAATGATTCTGCCAAAAGAAGTTTGATATAAGCTTCAGTTGTTAATACAATGTAATACAAGAAGAATGCAAATAACAAAAGTTGATGTGATTCTGAGTGCATCTATTGACCTGGGATTACTTGGAGTACTGTGGCTTGGAAGGCCAGCAAATGTTGCAAGGAGTATTTTAAATTTTACTGCCTTTTGGTGTCAGTTTATTATTAAAAAACCCCAAAAACCCCAAACCAAATAAACCAACAAAACCAATCAAAACACACACCCAGGAACCCCAGTCGGTTATTTAAAATGCTTTTGCACTATAAAATTACCTTTTTTTGTATGGGTATATCTCTCTCCTGTATTTGTGCAAAGTCTTTTCTTTTATCTGCCAATAGATTAAAAATAATTTGCATAGGTATTTGTGTATATTACATTTCATAGCTTGATCTAGTGAGGGCCTTAAACAGAGTGCAAGTGTATTATTGCAAGAGTCTTGCTAAATGTATAATACAGCTTCGGTATTAGTTGTTATAACCATTTTATAATCCAGTTCTGTTGGCTCTTGCACATGAGCAGATGCAGAGTCACCTCTGCAGTGGATTATTCCCAACTCTGGCACACAAGGGCTGCCGTGCTGCACAGTGGCTCTTTTTAGCCCCTATTATCAGGGCATCTGTGTTAATCAGCAGTGTTAGCACCAATAACCCAGCCTTTCCACAGAGCTCTTGGGATTATCTTTTTGATATCCCCTTGCTCTTGATATCATTTACGAAATGTAGCCATAAATATCTTCTTGAGCCTGTATTGTTCTGGGATACCTGAGGGAAGCTGTAAGCTGGTTGTAACCAGGGGGCTAGTAGAAACCAGCTGTTTTTATTTGTCCTGTAATAGCTGAACTATGCAGCTAGTCCTTTTTTCCATGTACAGTTTTCCCTTCTGTTATCCATTATGTGGACTTGTTGCATGTGTTAGAGCAGATATGATTAGATTCTGCAACTATTTCTGCATCTATTGAACCTTCTGGTAGACTTGCACCTCAAGCACGTGGAGGAACAAGTTCCTCCCGAGTGGAATCACAGTGCTTTCTCAAAGACAAAATCCTGTCTTGAGTCTGTAACTGTACCTGGCCCTTTGTTGCAGAGAAGTTGAGATACATGGACTGAAAGGGGGAAAAAACGTGGTTTTTCCTCTTAAGAGTATAACATCGAGGTGTTGAAAAGTCACTGCTATTATGGTTAAAGAAACATGAAACCATGTTGCATTTCATTCTCTGAGAGCAAAGTTAAGCTTGTGCCTACAGCCCATGTTCTTGGTACTGTCTCACATGAGATGCTTCTCCCTGCAAATATCATTACCCAATTCATTCTGGCATATGTGCATTTGCTGTGTGCTGAGTGCTTGAGTTGGTTTTTCATGGCCATGGACAATGTGAAGTTCCTCTAGTTCATGCTTTAAAACCTTGTTGCTTTGTTTTTTTTTTTTAAAGGAAATAACTTATGGATTTTAAAATAAACAGCTTTCTTTTGATAAGAGAGTTTCTGAACCCACTAAGGAAAGGAGTCTTATTAAAAAGCTTCCCTGAAGGAAGCTTAAATGTGGGACTGTGAGCTCTTCATTTGGGCAAGTAGTGATACATTCCAAAGAAAGACAGGAACTTTGGGTTGTTTGAAGGACATTTTACAGTTTTATGTTCAGTGCTAGGCATTCCTAATAGAAAACATTTTCAGTTTGAGAGAGGGAACATGTGGAGAGCATTAGCAGTTCAGTAAAACGTGCAACCAATTCGGATTTAATTTAAAGGGAACAAAAGAGGTGCCTTGAGAATTTGTCGGAAGCGCTGTGGTTTTGCCTTCTTTGCACTGATGGTAACAGGAGAGAGAGAGAGGTGAGTTGAAATTGCTTTATCGAATATCTTCTTATCATAATTGGGACCAAAAAGACTGTGATTAATGGATTTAACGGTGCTACACAGGGATCTTGCATGCATTATGGATTTGTAATCGTGATATGCTTCCTATGACTCTTGCTGTAACTTGGTAAAAGTCCTGACTTAAATGAAGGTAATAAACAACATGCTTATTAGATGTAAACTGACATCACACAAATTGAAAAAACCTGAGAAGGAATGCCAGAAGTCGGGGGGAGTTTTTTAAGGGTTAGGCTTTCTTTAATAGAATAATTTGAGTTCTAGTTAAGACAGTGCACACAGTACTTACTGGGGCCTGCATCCAGATGTGATTGGAGATATCTGGTTCAGCTTTCTTTGAGTGAAATGTGAAATAGCTGCTGCAAAGGCTGTGATAAAAATACCTTTTTCAGCTTTTAGGATTATTTAAATTTTCTTTCCTGAGAATGTGGAACACACATGCTCTAAGTAAAATCCCCTGGTTCCCAGATCAGATTACTTTGTGAAAAATCTATCCATATAAATAACTTGTGGTTTTGCTTTAAAAATGTACACCTCTTTAAATTGAAATGTTAGATTTCTGTTGTACTCCTTGTGCACGTGTTTAGTCAGCTTCCTTTGTTGCGATGAACCATGGTACTTTCCCATAACCTGTGAATTTACCTTCTGTTACCTCACTGAGAAAGCTCTGGGCCAGTCCTGTAGGATCCCAGAAGTTGTTTGAGACAAAGGTAGATTTCCAAGGTTTGTCCCTGCGTGTTTAATTTAAGGTATGATACTTAAAATAGACTTTGTAGCAAGAAGAACCAAGAGTCTCTAGAGCAGGTAAAACCTCCATTAGCAGTGGCATTTTCACATTAAAGTGGTAGATTCTTGCATTAGATGGGCTTGTTCCAGATTTGAAAGGACATCTGTGGGGCATGCATGTGGGATGCTTTTCTTGTCTTGGGAAGCATTGTTTTAAAATGGGAAAGCTTATCTGACTCAACTCACACTAGGAAGTACTGCAGAATCAAATGAAATGTATTTGAATTGAGATATCCTCTTTCTGACCTTTTTTTTTTCCTGACAACTTTCCTCTTTTTTTTTTTGCCCCATGTAAAAATCTTCAAGGAAGATGGAATCTACTTTTGACTCTGAATACATAGCGATATTTAAAACAAGTCTTATTTCTATACAAAACAAAAACAACAACAAAAATTCCTCAATCATCTTCAATGGTACCATAAAGGAAACCATCCCCTCAAAAATCCAGGAAGGAAAATTAGTATGTTACTTTGCTTCCCACTCCCCAACAGAAGTCCATTTAGACTTGTTTCATATTTTTTTTCCTAAAGTAATTATAAAGTACGATATTATTGATAAGTGGATTTTTTTTAAGTGGATTATTTTTCCTGCAATCTAAAAACATCTTTTTGAAGATTAAAAAAAAATCTGTATAAAAAATTAAACTGTTTATAGCTGCTTATAACGGACTCCTCTGAAAATAACTGGTAGCAACAGCTGTAGCTATGTCAATGAGGTCAGTGCTGTTGATAGCACATCAATAGCTGTTGATACTTTTCATATAGTTTCCCTTTTTGCTATTTGCACTTCCCACATACTTTTTAGATATTTGTACTGACAGACAAAGCAGTTCTTCATCTTATGATCAGTGTTCAGACTGCTGAACTCATTTTGCTGTAGACTGAAGTACAGCATGTTCAAGTCCTTAATTAGGGGGAAATGTTAAGTTCATATTAAATATCTTCAAATAAATTAGCATTACACTTGGAAAAGAACAGAATTTCTTGTTTCCTGCCTCCATGTAAACCTGCTCTACGTTCTTGTTTCCTGCCTCCATGTAAACCTGCTCTACGCAGAAGATATAAACCAAACAAGTGAATTGGATTCGGATTAGTTCTCTTGAAACAGTCCAACACTCTGTCATGTTTTAAGCTTTACCCTTCAGAAGTTATGACAGTTAAACAAAATTAAGGACCTAAACTATGGAAGAGAAATTAGAAGCTGTTACTTAAAAGCTGTGGGTTTGGAATAAGAAATGTTGGTATTTCTATGTGATGATGTTCTCAGCCCAACCTCTGATTTATCTTTGTTGGTAAGGGAGGCAGAGGGTTGCTGATTGTGCTGAGGTGGAATTAGGCTAAATATAGTTCCATCCCCTCTGAGGTGTTCTAAGATGCATGACCTGTACATGTAGTGTAATAAAAGGGAAGAAGGGGTGTTAGTTCATAAAACAGGAAATCATGCTAGTATGAAAAGGAAGCTTCCCTTCTCTTCAAAATTAATTATTACATGTAAGCTTTTGATGCCTTATGATGGTTTATTTCATATTAGCTTAAAAAAGAAAATGTATGTGTGTCATTGGAATGCAAGGTCAGGAGATGCATGTTTGAACCTTGTCAGACTGATTATCTTTAAAAACGATGTAAGCAAAACGTGCAAACTCATCGTCAGTGATGCTTTAAACAAATGCCACTTGCCAGCTTTTTGTGAACTTGCTGCAAGTCCAGGTATATGGGTATCATATTTCAGACCAGGGCTCTGTTGTTTCAGTCCGTATACTTACTAAAAGGAAGATTTTGTTTTGTTACCATTTGAAAATCTCACTGTGGAAGATGATATAAAATACACGTGGTTTTATAATGCTGTTCAACTGATTTTTCATATGATTTAATAACTTTTTTCCCAGAATGATATGTAATGATAAATGCACTATCTCATAATTCAGCAAGTCAAGAAATAGTTGCTCTCTGTTGTTGATTTTCATTATGGCATTCAAATAGTGTGTACTGTTCTTTCCTTGCCTTCAGCTATTCCATTCCTCTTTCATTTATATTCTTTTCATCTTTTTCATGTGCAGCTGCTTTTATTTCTGTAGAAATTATGATGATTTAATTTGTAAATTTTGTGCTTCTCAATTTATTTCTTTCATGAAAGAAATACTTCAAAGACTGAGGAGCTTTATTTAAATAGGTGGCAGAGCAGCCTGATGTAAAATATGTTGTTTTCTCTAAGACTGTCAAGTGAGATATACACCAAATCGACCCAGTTTCAAGAATAAAGTGTTTACTATCGTGCAAAATATTGTGACAGTACCTCTGGAAGCATTTAGATGAAATTCTCATCTTGGGCTCAGAACATGCCATAGTCAGATGTGGTCATGAGTGGTAGAAGAGCCACCACTCATTTTTGTTATGGTTTTGTACTTGTATGAGCTTGATGAAATTGAGGAAATCATGGTATCTCTGTCTGTAAAAGGGGAAGAGATGGCAATATTTAATTGGAAATATTATGTAATGTGGAAAACTTGCTTTATTTCACAACTCTTTGTGTCTTCAAGTGTTTTTAATTATGAGCTGTCCTTTACTGGGTGTGGGGGTTTTGTTTGGAGGGGAGGGGAAGCGTTTGTTTGGTTTTGGTGTTATTTTTTGGTTGGCTGGTTGATTGGTTTTCTTGTGTTTTTATGTGCAGCATCTGTATTTTAATAATGATAACAGCTTCTTTAAGGCTTTCTTTTCCTGCTTATGACTCAACAAGGCACATAAAAATTTAGGCCATGAAGAGGTAAAGTTACAACCTCTTTATTTAGAACCTCAGCAGTTACTGTGGCTGAGCAGCATGCTATTGTAAGATGTAGGATGTCATAAGCTATGTCAATTCATATTTAGAAGTTTGAGATAAGTCTGGTATGTATGAAGTTATATATCAGGTTTCTTTTAACCTTTCAGACATTAAATATTTAGGTCTGGTCTTACTATTAAAACATGAAGAGGACTATGTTGGTAAACTCTTTGCTTAAAAAAAGGCCCTGTTTCTGCAGGTTTATTTCTCCCTGTGGCTGTCCACAAGGTTTACACGTCAACTTTAAGGGCCAGTTATAACTTCAGAATGTCTAAAACTGGCATATCAAGTTAACTTGTTTCTGTGCTGGGGAGTGAAATATAAATGTTGGATGTCTTTCCTTACTTCTTCCCATAATCCTAAATTTAGGTTCAATGGACACTTAAAAGCCTATTCAGAATCAAATGCCTCTGGAGACATTTGCTTTCTCTTTGACTTTGTGTGAAATAGAGATAGCTGAGAGTGTGGAAAGCTTCTCATCAGGTTGGGCACAAGAGGAGGCCTGGGACTGATCTCACCTGTGCCCAGGGGCTGGGGTTTTCCTCAGCCCTTGTAGCAGTAGAGCTTATTCTGCAGTGTGTGGGGGCTGCGTGAGCTGTTCCGGGCGGGAAGGATGGTGATGATGCCGGAAAGATGGCAGCCAGCTGTGACTGCCTTTCTGCTTCTTGCTGCTCAGAGCATGCATGAGTGGTTCCTTGTAATTGCATCAGAAATATATCAGGAGGCTCCCTTACCTTTTTTTTCCCCTCGTGCTGTTATGCTGAAATGCTTGGTGTTGTGCTTAGGAAATTGCTGTAGAAAATGTGGGTGTGTTTGCATGAAAGGTCTAGCACCATAAGTAACTAACCAGAAAACCTTTATCAAAACCCTCACAAGGGAGTTCTGCCATGTTATTTTCTTCAACAGCAGTATATTACAACTTACTAATTTTTATTAATACCAATATGTTAAAGTTCACAGTATATTAAAAATACTTGAGAACCAGAAAGAGTGGGTGAGCAAATAAAATTCATCCTATGTATTTGCTGAAATAGCCAGGTACTACTGCAGTATTCTCAGGGGTGGTGTAACCTGGGAAAAAGGAGCTACAAGGATAGTCTGAACAGCTCCTTAAAGCCCTGGGTGTGAGCACATGCTGTGCTTTTGACACGAGGTGAGTACAAGTGATGAATAACAAGCACCTATAGCTACCCTAGACAACACACTCTGGGGCACTCTGGTGGCAGTGACTGGGTCTCCTGGATTTTCATCCTGAGGTTAGTGCTCTGCACATTGCTGTCACCGTGGTCTTCCTGTTTTAAATTGTGTACTGCAGGTGTTGCGTGTGGTCTTCTCTTCTGTACAGTGCATGTTTCAGGCTGACATTCAGTCATTTGCAGATCTTTACCAGGACTTTGGGAGGAGTTTTTCTAACCGAACAGCTGTGAAATTTAATGTTTTTGCTTTAAAGCCACTAAAATACATATAATTTGGTACCAACTAGCAGGAACTAAAGGGCCATCTGTGAGTTGGCAGTACCTGTTTGACTATCTGCCTGTTACCTTGGGGTGCTGGGTACTGTTTCCAGCTGGCCCCTGGGGATGCTTGTCAGAAAGGCAGGAAGTGGGAGCAATTCAAACACAGAAATGCCCAAACAGTTTCTAAATTTCTCAGTAGGAAAAGACAAAACAAAAAGCTAAACAGAAAAACAGCAGCAGGTGCTATGCAGAAAAAGTATTTTTGCAATTGTATCTGTTTTGTGCAGACTGAGAACCCCTAGTCTTACTCTTAAAAAGAAAAGAAACACAAAAAAAATTGAACACGCAGGCCTCAAGGGAACCCTCCAATGCAAAAAAACCTCCAAATGCAACAAGAAAACAGCATGGATTTAGTTCTTCCCTCATTTCTTTGTGGCAGGAAAGCAGTAAGACCCTTGCAAGCCTTTTTTCAGCTGCCAGGTTGCTTCAAGTCATTGGGCAGAGTTATTCTTTCTCATATTGCTTGAATTGCTTTTAACTATGTAGGAAACAACTGTTTCTAGGTGAAGGTTTACTGCTGTACCACTGCCAGGGGTGCTCTTGTTGTCAGCCTCCGAGTGATGCCAGGTACGCTGCTCGGCCGCTGCAGCAGCCACTGGGCCTCCTCTGTCCTGGGGAGCAGAGCCAGCCCAGAGGGCACATCGGACCATCTCAGTTATGTTCCTGCCCTGAATTGCTCTTGCTCCATTGTCCATAAAGGGAACAGATTAGGGAGAGGAATTGCCTGGTTGAGAGGTACGCATACAGTCCGTTGTCCATTTCTGGCTTCTGTCTTCAGAGTCCTGATAGTCATTCTCGAATGACAGCAGCTTTTTATTGAAGTTTGGTTCCTTGCCAAGCTCTGAATATAGTTACACTGATTTATTTTTCCTAGTTCCTGTCAGGATCCAGTACATAATTTGTATATGTAAATTTACTTGCTGGAATAACTCCTGAAGTTTTGCTGGAAAGAAGTTTGTTAAGAGCGAGTAAGATTCAGGGATTCAGGCTGTGAGTTACCTTCATTGGCTCTAAGGCCCATCATATGGAAGCAAATGGAGATGGAGTCTGCTCTGCACATATACTGAAGGCCTTGCTAAGACTGAGACAGAAATTATCAATATTGGAGCACAAGACTTTCTGCGCAAACCTTGCCCCAAAAGGTGGTTTGGGGTGAGAGCTGGTCCATTATGCCCTTATGAAACACCAGTCTTTCATGCAAATGAGATGGTGCTTTTTGATAACTTGTACCAGCCAGTTTCCTGGGGATCAGAAGTGCAGGTACATGCCTTCCCAGGAGAAGAGGAAAGTTAAAGAGCTTTACTCTTGTCTTTCTGGCATGACCGCCCTCAGAGGAAGCAAGGAGTTTCCTGTGTTGCAGAGCCTGCCGTGTTATGTGCCAAGCTGCGAACACTGAAGAGGAGGGTTTCTTTTCATTTTGTCTCTCCCGTTGCTGCCAAAGAGTTACTTTCTGGCATTGCCTGCTCCTCTTCTGAGCCTGATGCCCTGCAGCTGGCAGCTTCTGGAGGCGGCTGCCGCCCGCCTGTGCCGCCTGCTGACGGATGGGTCGGTGTCAGGCGGTCAGGCAGCCCCAGCGCCGAGCACACAGCCTGCTGCCTGTCCCTGCCTTTGAGGGTCGAGTCAGCTGTACTTCGGCATTCAGCACCCAGCTGGAAAGATCTTTTCTGCTTTTCCTAAGAATAATAAGGAAAAGGAGGAGAGGGTCACTTTGTGGGCTGTAGCTGTACCTGCCTTCTCCCCACTGAGAAACCAATGGATCTGTTTTCAGGACAGCTGAATATCCTGGGCATCTAAATAAGATACCTTATCAGAGGTGGCTGTGGCACATGTCAGCATTCACCCCTTTTACCCTGTCTTGTTGGTAGATAGTGAAATTGTGACTTACACCTGTCAATTCTGCCTTCTCGATATGACAGCCAGCATTACAGCGACCCAACTACATCCCGGTGACCTCTTCATATCCGTCTGTATTGCTGCTGTTTACGTGCTTGCGTATGCATGACAACTTTGCTTTTAATTTTTCTTTTTTTCTTACCTCATTGATAACACATGAAATGTATTACAACCTTAGTACTTCTTATCAGGGTCAGCTTATTTTCTTCAGGAAGAAAAACAGTAGCACAGTTTGGACAAAGAACCCAAATTCCTATCTGCCCACCCTTTCTTTTCATGAATACTTTAAGGTTAAATAACATCAGAATTATGCAGGGAACCTCTTATATTTACTTTCATCAACCTCTCATTTCAGAATAAAAGTAGCTGTTGTGGATGGCACTTTTGCTTGCAGATGTGTGTTTGTCATTTTGAGCACCATATCTGATTTGGAAGTTGAGTGTTTTAGTGTTACAAGGAAGTTTCTTGGCCAATTTAAATTGGTGTGGATCCTCGCTTTCAGCATTCACCCCTGCCTTTGTCTGTCCAAAGCAGTGGCCTGAGCATGTCCATCTCTTTCTGTTGGTCTAGTGCTTTTTCAGTAATCCCATGGTCCTCATGGGGCAGTGGGAAGTGTGTGTGCAACTGAGAAGTTGGCATCTTCCCCTGAACCTGAGGCTCCCCAAGCGCTGCCTCATGCCTGACAAAGCAGGCAGCTTGCTTGTGGCTTTCACGGATTTTAATCAGACTGAACAAAACACACGCTGGGGAACAAGGTGATGTTCGTGTTCTGTGGATTTCTCACATGTGCCCCAAGTGATTGGATTAGTTTTTTCCCTTATGAGGTAATTAGGATTATGTTTCTCAAGTTCACTTCTTTGACAGTCTTGGTCAAATATAAGGAGATTAAATTTCTTGGAAAAATGGGTTTTTCCAAGAATGGGTATTTTTTTTCCATTTTGATTCATAAGACTTTTATTAAAGACCTGTTAGTGAATAGCCCAGTTTTCTCAATCTTATGTTTATTGTTCCATGTTCTCTTGATTTTCATAGCTGCCTGGTACTTTGGCTGCTCTGAACTGCATGGGTAGGAAGGCCATATTGTGCTGCTTATGTTCACAGAAAATGAATGAACACCTCTGGACAGCTGCAAAACAAATGCTGGTTAGAGACACTTGGTTCTCTGCTTTCAGCTCTGGAAAATTCCAGCCTGGATTTTTTTTTTCTTTTTTTTTTTTAGGTGATGCCTTTCTTAAAGTGTACTTTCTCTCTGATCATCTCCTGAAACCTGAATACTGTTCCCTTTTGCAGCTGAATCACATGTGCAGTAGGAAAAATTTTAGTGCCTCTTGCCTGGGGGCAGCTGTGCAGGTAGAAAACAGAGAATCTACAGGAAGGATCTGTGGGAGTGTTCCTTGCTATCAAGTGAGTAAAAGCATAAAAATTTTTTCTGTTTTCTAAAAGGAAACAACTTTCTAATCACTAGGAACCAAGGAGAAAGAGTAATACTACACCCACCCCTTGCAGCATGGGTTTACATATTTGGAAAACTAAGCAGGTAATAATGTAGTGGTAAATAACTCCAGCATCCTCAGGAAGCAGTTATTTGTAGGAAAGTTGTGAATACATGGTCTTGCTGTTATGCTTTGATGAAATAAAATAGACTTGCAAGCACATACAGTGTACAGGTATAGTGCAAGTAAGTGCAGAACTGACTTATGTTATCCTGAATGATTGAAAGAAACTATAAAGGTGATTGCTTTATTTTGTACAGGATTATTTTACAGAAGTTAATTAGGTTATTCCCAGTGGATAACTTCTGATTGATTTTCATCTTCCCTCTTAAAAAGAGTGGGCAAGTGTAAAGTGATTCACAAATGGGCTGTGGAACAAAATGGCGTTTGCTGGATCAGATCAAAGGTTCATCTAGGCTAGTTCTCCAATCCTTCTCCTTCTCTTTGCAACAGCTGGTTTGAGTTGCTGAAGTGAAGAATATATAGAAGAGTGACAGTATTTCACCAGTATTCTCCATCCTCTGGCAGTTTTGTGCTTCAGGGACTCAAAGGTGGTGTCTTCACAGTTTGTCATCCTCTATAGATCTGCCTTCTGGGAACCTGCCCAGCTATGTTTGAGACATCCTTCAAACTTTCAGTGTATAGAAAATATCACAAGCATGAGTTCAAACAGTTCAACTCCATCTGGGTGAGGGAGAGGCTCTTTTTTTTTGTTTGTTTTTTTGGACTTGAAACTTTAATTCTATTCCCTGTAGGTGTATTGGAAAAGGAATTCCCTGTTCACCTTCAGCCTTCTGGTGAAAGCTCAGTAGCCATCTCTCTTTGTTACCCTCCCACACTCTCACCGGATCATCTCTTTAAGGGGTGGGAATCCCCATAAAGGATGCGAAATGCCTGTAAAGTATTTAGGAATGGCCTAGGTGGCCAGTGCAATGGCCTCCAGTGCAAACTGGACTTTCTTCACTGTGTTATGCTTCCTTGAAATATTTCAATAGTTATCTGCTGTGACAAGTTTGATTAATGGCAAAACTGAAAGAGCTAGAGCATTATTTATAGTGTTTGAGACTCAGGGTCTCACTTGTACTTGCTATTGAAAATGTGGGTACACAGTTTCTTTAAACAGTATTTTAATGATGCTTTTTTCTCTGTGTTGTATTCCTTTTAAAATAATTCCAAAGGTCATTTTGCTCTGGAGCAGCTAAAAAGCAGCTTTGCTACATAACTGTATCATCTGAGCAGCTTCTCAAAAAATTCAATTCAAGGCCACCATTATATGGAGGGTTTGTAGAATTTTAAAATCCCACCAAAATGCCCACAAAACCCCCAATCAAACAACCCACAACCAAAAAAACCCACACCTAATATATAACACTTCTCTGCACTGAATTTGGTCTGTCTCTTCTATTACCCAGTAAGTATTAGGTGTTCCTTTGTCATTTCTTCACAGTTGAAACTCTTACCTCCTTTGTTCACTTCTCCCTTTCCACGTAATGTTTTTGTTTACATTCTTTATGATTGTGGTGATCAGCACTGGGCCTGATCGGTTCACTAGACCCAGAATTAAAATTTTGAAAGTATAAATTGGGTATAATTTTAGCTCTGGACTTTCTGAGGAGTTAATGAATGTCTGAGTTTGCCCTCTTACATCTCTTCTGATGTGGCAATGGAGGTGTACCCTGATGCATGTTCAGGTGTATTGAAGGAGCCAGAACTAACCCTTGTGTTCATTATTCCAGGATGGGCTTGTCTTAACTTGAATGTGATTAATCACCACACATCTGTTTTTCATTCTAATCAAAATGTAACTAATACCTCTTTTTGCTTGGTCATCACTGATTTTTCATGAATCCATAACAGACTCAAGAAAAAAGTTTGCTATGTTTGGCTGAAATTTGAGATCATTTGAGTAAAATTACTTGAATATCACGAGTAAATTTCAATTAGTGTTATTTAGTTAGAATAATGACTATAATTTGACACAAAACAGGACTTTGCTTTATGAGCTCATTACCTTATCAGAAATGACACCACTCCTCTGTCACAGCAGTTTGCTCTCCACTTGTTGAACTGCCGAAGATACAGTGCTTAGTTTTTTTACAGGGGTGTTTTTCTCTTCTCCCTCGTGATGATACTTTCATAAGGCTTGAATGCAAGAATTTTCTGCCTAGCATTTGCTGAGAGGGTTTTCTTGCTTGGAAAGGTCCAGCAATTTGTTGAGCCTGTTGATGACTTTTAATAATTAAGGTTTAAGAAGGGTCAGTGTGGTGTCCCAACCACTAATGCCATGTTGTGTGCGCACATGGGAAGCAAAATGAAATACAGTAATAGCTTTCTACCACCTGGTCAGTTTGGTGATTTGGGGGAGCTGGAGGACCCTGTATCTGTTGAGGATTAGCTAAATTCAGGTTGTGGTTTCCAAGGGGGACTTGCTGAGTGCTGCCTGCTGCCCCTCCACCACATTTTGCCATCCTCTCAGTGCCTCTGCTATACGTGCTCCCTGCTGGATCACCAGAGTTTAGTGAGATTACTGGGAATAATCACAGTCTGTGTCCTGGCACAGCAGGGGGATGGACTCCAAGCACAGAGTGCTAAAACATGTTTTATACATTCCTCAGTTTTAACCACAAAAGATGAGCATCCTGTTTAAAAAAAAAAAAAAGAAAAAAAAAAGATTTTTTTCAGGTAGATGCTAAATATCAGAGGATTAAGAAAAAGCAATCTGCATCACCTGTGCAAACTGGAAATGTAGCATCCAAACTAGTAAATATGTTCTGTTGTGGAAACTTGTTCCTTGTCCTGCTTTATACCTAACATGTTTTAAATCTCCTGATCTCCTTGTCCTCCTGTTATTTCCACTCTCTGAACAGATTTTTCCCATTTCGAGCCAGAAAAAGTTGCATTAATTAAGTGCTGAAGCTCTGTGAGCTTCTATCATCTTGAAATCAGTGCCTTTATTTGTCAAATACTCATATTTTGAAGATTTGCCTTTTTTCCCCCTTTCCGCTTTGCAGTGTCTTAGAGCTGTGCACTTCAGTCACTGGTGCTTGTTCACCAGCAGGCAATGTGAACTGATGACTTCAGTTTTATTACTCGGTTGCTCAGTGATTGTGAATTCCCATTTGATATGGGTTGAAAATCCTAAAGCTGCACAGTCTGTTTGCATGTGTAAACCTGTCCCACAGTGGCAAAGTATGAGGGTGCTGAGGGCAATTACTGGTGAGGAGGGAGGGCAGCCTGAGACACCCCATGTACAGACGAGATCAGTTTACCATGGAAACTCAAAAAAAGTCTCTGCAAATCTGCTACATATATCAGAAATATAAAGCTACTCGTGAGGTATAAGCATTGATTTCCAAAGGCAAAAAAGAATCCTCTGCAGCTTTAGTTTTTATGCACAAGGGTGTTTATGGGTGTTAATTTGAAAATTTGTGCATGCTTTCAAAACCGTGTGCTATAAAGAATGTGCTCTGGGAAATCAGTGCTATTTTGCACTGTTCTGTATTCAAGTTGGTTTACTACATCACATCTAGTAAAAATCACTTTAGACAAGTATTTATTTTCTGCTAGTCTCTATGAAAGGATTTAAGACTGGCAAGGGCATCCTCTGAGAGCAGTCCTCTGCTATCCCACATTACATAATCTCCTCTATAAAATTCCTACTTAATATACATGAGCATTGCAACAACCACTCCTTTTGCTTTCAGTTGCATCTACAAATTTCTAAGTTCACCCTGTAGATCCTGGATAAAATTGAATATCTGCTAGGCCTGCAGCCCAAGATTTAATTACTGCTGACCTGACTTGGCATCCAGGGTTTGGTAACAGCTGAGTGTGCCGAATCAGATCTTCAGCCCATGCAAACTAATTCTTTTGTAAGTCAGCTGAGAAGCTGGTATAGCCTGTATGTCATTTCTGTCATGTATAGATGTGAAATACTTATTCTGACCTTTGTTGTTGCTCTGTAGATTTTGGGTTCAAAGCAGCAAGGAGCTTCCAAGGTGGAATCTGAGAGTGGAATAAAATTAAGGTAAACACAGTTAGGGTAGAGATCAACAGTCAAAGATTAATTTAGGTCTTGTGCTCAAATTTCAGATTGAGTATTTCTGTTCAGCACCAGTTCTCCTTTAGGGATTCTGCAGAATTAGTTTTATGCTGAGTATATTTTCATTGCATTGATTCTAATCAACAGAGTGTTGTATGTGGCATGTGTTCATTGAATATTGACAACTTAGAAGCACTGGACAAATGTCTAGAGTGGTGGGAAGGAAGAGACCATGAGTTTGTCTGTGAGTCTTGAATTTCTGAATCCAAGCAATTTATCTTGAGCTAATTATGACACGGATTGGTGCTGGATGCTGCTGTGTTGCATACCCTGCAGATTTCCAAAGGAGCAGCTGTGAAGGCAGTTAAATTCACTGAACACTTTCCCTGGTATTATAGTAGGGTATTTGGCACCAAAAATGAAATCTGAGGATATAGAAATACTGTTGAGGCTACTAAGCTAACTCAAGGGGGAAAAACCCAGCCAACAAACCCTTCCCTCCCTTCCTGAGGGAATGCCTGCTTCTGAGGATGAGGAATGTCTAGCTGGTGTATATATACATTACAGTGGTCTTGGTCACCCTCATATCCAAATGGAACACTTGGATTTCCTCATTGCTTTAGGAAAAAAATGATAATGTTCCTGGGGAAGCCTTCAGTGCTGCTGTAAACAGATACCTGGGTTGAAATGAAGCTGAGATAATTCAATACAGGCTCACTCCTAGAGGACAGGTCAGTTGAGCAGGGGTGAAATACTGCTGCAACAGACAGACAACTGCTTGGGAAAAAGATTGAAACAGAGTAAGGTAAGTAGGGCAGGAGACAAACGTATGGCATGACACTACGTACATGACTAGGGCTAGAATCAACAGCAACCTTCCTGGAGGTCTTTGGCTGTAACACCAAAAGGAAGGAGTATAAAAGTGGAAACAAAGCATTATTTCTTTTATGATTTCTTTTATATGCTACATGCAAGGTACTTTCCAAATACTTGAAAAGAATAATCTCTGCTTCAAAGCATTAATTTTTTGACTACATAAATGTAGAAAGGTATATGTAGTTTAAATGTCTAATTGCCCATCCAGAAAATATTTAAAACAGTTAAGGTTAAGAGTTAAACTTTCAAAAGTTAGGAACAGTGGAATTACAGTAGACTTCAAAGCTTTTATTATGGTATATTTCAGAACTTTTTATCTGTGTATCTTTTCTTGGCCATGCATACCGTAGAAGAAGAAAAGGCTGAATGGGGATAATTGCTTATGGAGTTTAGCCCCTGATACTTCAGACATCTGTGTGCATTGGATGCTGGGTGAGAAGGACCTATGCAGCAAATACCATGGGTCATGGCACGCTTCTCACCATCCTGCAGGCAATTAAAGGGCAGAGTGAAGTACTGACAGATGTAATCACAGCCTAGAAGCGATGGTGGGCAGTGCAATTCCCAGATGCGGTATGTTCCTTAATTAAGCATGTCATAGAAGTCTTAGAGTTGTGTTCAGCTTGCAAAAAGGCTCTTTTCAAATCCTGCAGTGTGGCATCCAGGGCTGAGTGCAGGGTTTCTGTGGAGACTTAGGTGAATCTGTGTTGTGTACTTCTTGGCACAGCTGGGACTGCCCTAATGGATGGCATGGAAAGGTTGAGGTTGGCTGTGGGAGCTCATATTTTGCCAGTGGTTTTCTCGGTTATTTGCAGGCATCAAAAGCACGTTAACATTGCCAAACTCAGATTTAACTTCAGGTGCTGGAGGGAATATGTGTTAGAAACCATAAGATTTTCTGTTTTGGTAGCTAGATTTTCTAGCTACTGGTAGAAGAGAAAAGGAAAAAAGCAAAGTTTCTTCCATGATTGAACCATTTTTCCCTTTCTTATCTTTCCCTGACTGCCTTTTTGCCTCCTGGGAGGGAGAGAAGAGGGGACAGACAGCAGACCAGATGGCTGAAGTTTGGCTAAAAAAAATAAACAGTGAAGAGTAGGGTCTTACAAAAACAAGCATTAGGTGACATTAACAAGAGGCCAAGCAACCAGACTGACGTGTAGCTAACCTACTGATGATGTTCTGGGACAGAAGAATCACTCAGAGGATGCTAAGGATGACTGATAAAACAGCTACTTCTTCCATCACCATGTCGGGCTAGGGAGAAAATTCTCATCAAATAACAATTAAACGTAATTTTAACTTTCTTACATTTCTGCAACTGAAAAGAAGATGGTTGGCACAGTGCACTGTTGAACCCTTCCCCTCCTCTCCTTTATTTTCAGGACAGTAGTTACCAAAAGCTGTAAATTATCCCACTGAGTATAAAGACTGTGCAAGAAAAGCTTTAGCATGAGCATACACATTTCAGTTTTTTCTGAGTCAACTTCCAAGACCATATCCAACTGTTTGAATATCTTTCCAAAAGGAGGTTATTGCCAAGGACTTCTTGTGGATATAAACCATGTGTGACTGCCAGTACCTCCAGCAGGCAATTTATTGCAGGAAAAGTGGCATGTCAAAGCATGAGTACCTCAGTTGCCAAGCACTGGATTGTGGACTTTCTTGTTCTATTTGCAGTTCTAGGTGGCCATTGTATAGGTTATGTGTTATCTCAGAGGTTCAATTCAGGTTAACCTCATTTATTTGCTTTTCCTTCTCCATTCCCCGTCACTTCCCCACTGTTAGATTCACAATCTAAAAGAGTATAGAAATCTGTTTCTGCTTTGTATTGATACACAAAAAAAATTACAGTCAAAATACTCTACAGAAAATAAACAAATAAATAAATAAATTATCTCTCGTATAGCAAATCAGCCAGGAGTGGAGATACAGTATATTTAAAAATATAATTTGCGTGTTTCTTCATGCGTTTTTCTAGACATGACTACAGCATTGGGAAGGTGAGAGGCTTTATTATTACTTGAAATAAAAATGAGTGAAATTTCGTATGTGATCCTAGAATTAAATGTAAATGGATAATATTGCTAAGGATTTTGGAATCTAAATTTTATCTAGTTGTATTACTTGTCACATGATGACTTTATGTATTCAGGTATTAGCAGCTCACTGAATCATTGTATCTCATTGTCTCTCTTCAGCTATTACCCCTTTTCAGGAGATATACACAGTTGTATGTATTCTATTTCACTTGAAATGCCTTGTAGAGCCTTTCAAAGAGCTGGTTTCCAGGGAAGTCTCAAATAGGAGGTTGAGAGAAATCCAAAACAGTGCATTGTAAACTGATGGTTACAGGCTTTACAAGGACCATTTACGCCTCCAAAGCTTGATTTTCACTGTTGAGGCCAACTTGCCAACTTGTTATGGCTGTCCTGCCATCCCCGTGTCCTGCAGCCCCCTTTAGGCTGGCTCCTTGCTTCTGCCGTGGGCTGCATTTCTATGGAAAATGCTCTGGAAGAGCAGTCATCCTCCAGGGGCTGGGGTGAGTAAAGATGTTTTAAAGAGCTGGACTGGAGCTATGAAACATTTCTGTGCCCAGAGTGTCAACCTGTCTGAGGTTGCTTTTGTGTGTGGCACGTAGTGTGTGTCCTGCTGTGTGCAGAGCTACCAGTTACTCCTCTTTGGACGAGTCCATAGCCCGAGGCTGAGTGTGTTACACCACGTTACTGAGTGTCCTCTTGGCCCACCTTGACAGCACAAGTACAGTCAATCTGGCTGGCACACAAGTTTCTGCTGCTGTCTCCAGGCAGCTATGTTTCCCTGCCCATGTTATTTCTGTCTTAACAGCTTAAAGAAAACCAAATAAAAAATCAAGCTCCACAGGACAGGGGATCCCCAAGCTCTATTTATAAAAGCTTCTTACTCAACTTCACATTACACAACTGCATAGTGTGTATGCTGAGGCAACTGCATAGTGAAGCTGCTATGCTAAACACGCTTTGACTACAGTATTACAAATTCAGTTCATTTGGCTGTAGGATACAATGGTGTTGGGTCATGTTTTGGGGATCAGACAGAAAATACAAAGTCATTGAAGTAGCATTTTTGTTTATCCTCCTCCAGGAAGGATTGTGACATTTAAAAAGAGATCACCTTTTAAAAAGAGAGACCTGTAGGTGTGTGCACATACACAGTTATGTGTACATCCATGTTCAGCGTTATGAGAAGTACTGTACTCCTGTTTGCAGAAGGGGACAGCAATGAAAGAAGTCAGTAAGTGAGGACATCAGTTAAATCTCAGTATTTAAAGGAGAAATGGTCCTTGCCTCCTTTTTATTTGTTGTTCTCTAAAAGCAGGGGACACTTGAGGTTTTTCTCTTGAGCTGAGCAGGTTCAACTCCTTGAGAGGTTCTTCTAGAAGAAATAGAAAGGCAGCGACATTACTGTTTGATTTTACCACTCTGTTTGTTTAGGTTGTTTTTTTAAAAAGCTTAATGCATATAAATTTAAAAAACCCCATTTTTTTACTGTAAGAGAATCTGATAGCTAAAACCAAGGAATAAGTAACGCCTATGTTCTAAAATTTGTGTTGGTACTTATCAACTCTGGTTATCTTGTACATTATATTTTATAAAATCTGTTGATTTATTTGTCTCATAACTTTGACAAACTTTATGATAGATCATTAGACCCTTATGCCAGGTGAAGATTTTTCATCATTTTCTGAAATACTTTGTTCTTTTTTAAAGAGACCGAAGAGCTTGTTGCTCATTCAAAATCAATGAGCTTCTGAAATTGCAGTGGCTGTATACTGGTGTGCCACAGTTATGCAACAGCTCTGTAAATATTCAACAGGTAAATTCTCTAAAGCTTTGTGGAAATACTTCTTTTTGTAGATCCACACATCAGGCACCCTAATTATCTGAAGTTCAAGAGAGTCCTGTTACAACTAAATTGCTTCTTCCCTTACTAGCTTTTCAGACTGGTGAAATGCATCCTGGATTAGAGTGAGCAGAAATAAATAGTTAAATTAATATGATGTTTTTTTCCTTTGAACCCCTTTTACTTTCATAGAATTTGGATAGCAAATGTAGGTAATCAGATTTTGTTCCTTGCTGAAGCAATTAGCTGGGTACTAGTGGGCTGATGTGTCTGTCAAAGGAAATCAGATCTCTTGTGTAAATAGAGCCAGGTTAAGATGGAGGAAAGTTCAATTACAGTTAAAGTTGGATACAGCACTGATGTTGTCTTGTATCTTCTTTTGTAATAGGCTTGTTCTTTGTGACCACTCACAAGCTTATACATAGAACAGCTGCCATGACATTAACAGATTGTACAGGTGGTCAGCCTGCAAAAGGGAATTGTTTTCTTCCTTGGTATTAACAGTCCCAGGTACAACTTCTCTCAAAGCTCAAAAGGATATGGAATATCCGATAAGAGAGCTTGTACTTAGCAGCTGTATCTGAAGGAATTGAGTAAAGGTAGAACAAGATATAAAGCCC
>QWTY01005583.1:7161-18414 GCA_008033365.1 Pseudorectes ferrugineus | reverse complement strand
TCCTTTTATAAATTTTAGTTTAAAAGAGTACCTACTGTAAACATGTTCTAACAGAGGAGACTGCTAAAGAAAAACAAATTCTAAAGGACATGAGACAGTGATTTTGAAATATCTTGTCATTACAAAATTGACATTATTCATTTCTACCTATGAAGACTTTGTATTTCTTTTTGCACCCAAGGAAACATCGTGAGGAGTGAAGAATTCAATTTTCTGATCTGACAATGGCATAGGACAGGGTGGAACAATCTGTCACTCCGCTTGGAAACTTGGTAACGTGATGTTTTCAATTCATACAGCTTCAGAGCTTGCTAAGAAATCCAAAGTTAATTTTCATAAAAGCCATTTCTTAGGATTACATGTCAAAACTGGGTTTAGGTCCTGCAGGCCTGAAAACTTCCAGAAAGAGGAGAGGCCTTGAGTTGCCTCCAATTTCCAGCTGTAAACCTAGAGGAGAAGCAGATGTTGGAAATGAGGCTGCCTGCCACACCAGTCGTGTGTTGGATGGAGGAGTGTGGCACACTGGGGCATGACATGGCAAGCTGGCAGAGCAGCATGGAGCTGAAACGTCCTGGCTGTATACTGTGAGACACTGGACCCAAAGGAGATGTAGTATAAGCATCCTCTCATCCAAGGAGCTGTTCTAGACTGAGATTGACCTGAACTTGGTAGGTACAGGAACAGAGACTACAAGTACAGCTTCTCCGTGGGTGTGACTCACGCAGTTCCTCATGGTGGTGTTGACAGCAGACTTGTTAAGAGTGTCTTCTCGAAACCTACAGACCCAAGCCATGTCCTGCATTTCCACATTTGACAAATGTACTCAAAGTCACTTTCTAGTCACTGACCTCTAACCAGGAAGGTTAAGATTCAGAAAGAAATACATATGACTGTGTTTCATAATGCCATTTAGACATGGAAAATAAAAGGTAGGAAATATGTATCGGCTGACACAATTGGACCGCTGCCTTTAAAATTGTTCCTAACTGTAATTTAGACCTTGGTTGATTTTTTTTTTTCATGGACGGCTCTTTAATTTACACTTACTAAAGATTATTTGGGAACTACTTAGGAAAGCATAAACTTAAAAAGGAGTAAGATCCATTGGAAATCTGCCCTGGGCAGATTTGGTTTCATTTTGAATAATCCATCTTTCTTCCAAACACAAGTCCCATTGATTATCACTATAGAGAAAATCTGCTTTCCTTTAAAAAGTAATTAAGAGTAAGTTGGTTTGTGTTCGCTTCTCTGTAGCCAAGTCTTCATGTCATAAAACAACCATTACCATTTACACTATTGGGTGAACTTCTCAGGGAGATTAATAGGGAGTTTTGAGGGCTCTGCTGTCCCAGCAGATGATGCTCTGTTATTCCTGAGGATCCCACCGCAGATCAGGACAGAACAACTCAGACAGAGCTAAACGGGAACAGCTGCAGCCACAAATGACCACGCTGTGACTGAACAGAGCAATTCACTCCTAACAGCTCCATGCTGTCCGTAACAACCTATCAAGAGTAGCATATCCTACCTGGAAAGAATATTTATCTGTCAAGTAGTAATTTTTCAAATAAAGTTAAAGAAGCAGTTCTCGGAAGCTCCAGACTACATCAAACATTGTTTGTCCCTAACAACCGAAGTGTGGAAAACACTGCAGTATTATTCTGTACTGAGGAGGGAGACCAAGAGAAAACCAGAAGTCTGTTTTAAGATGTAATTCATTACGGATTAAAAAAAACAAATCACCTCCCCCAACCCATAAAATACAAAAACTATAAGCCTCCAACATGGTAGAGAAGTTTCCTTAATGCTTTAGCATGTGGAAGGAGAATATCATTTATCCAGAATCAGGAAACAGTCCAAGATTGTGGCCAACAGTTACACATAGTATTAGGAGAGATATCAAAATCATGTTTGAATTGCTAACAACTACTTCATGAGACATAAATGGCAGACAGACATAACTCAGGTGAGTTTTGTTCTTTCTTTTACTTTTTCCTATTCTTATTTTTCACCATCATACCAAACAGCTAAACAGCAAACCTTCAGATCCCCTGAGCTGTACTAAAAACTTTTTTTGGCCAAAATATTTTTAAAAAGCCCAACTTTGTAAGGTGTTGGGCAGAAGTGGGGCCAAGTAGCTGTGTATTGTGTTGGGTCCTGCTGCATCAACTTCTCCTCTGGGACTCAGGCATAAGAAGGATGAAGGAAGAACTGTTCCCTCTCCCTGCCACCACAATGGGAAGGGATTGGGTTAAGCAGCAAGAGCTGTATTTGCTTGTCCTCTCCTTGGCTGTTTATGCTGTCAGAGCTGCTGGGCACTGGCAGCACAGCCAGGCCTCCCATGCATGTTAGGTCTGGGCGTACAAGGGCGCTCCTGGCTGCTCTTGTTTGGGGAACATAAGAAATAAAGGCAGCTTGGGGAAGGGAGTGGACTTAAGAGCTAAGATGTGGGCTTCTCTTGTACTGTCAGTGAGGTGAGGGCCCCCATGGATCCATCCCAGCCTTACAATAACATATCTGGGGAGGTCAACCTGGGGAACAGAACTCCCACTGACAGCCCGTACACCCCTCTGAGCTCTCCCAGCCTTCACATGCCCATCTGCTTCTCCCACAGCTTCCACCCCTCTGCATGGCCTGGCAAGTCCTACCAGCTTTTCTTGGTCTTCCTTGTCCTCAATTTCTTTTAGTGGCACCAAAATACTGAGCTCTGCTGCAATCAAAGGTAAGGACAGAATATCTGTTCCTTTGTTCTTGGAGTGGCCAATTTTTGCCTTGTCCATTGAGAAACACTGAGCTGGATCTGGATCAGGCCATCACAAACTAACCTCACCAGAGTCTAGCAGAACCTAAAGGCTGAGAGAAAATTCCCTATATCTAATACTTAAATGTAAGCATTTGCATGTGAGCTACATGTCTCAGCTCTCATTCCAGCCAAAGTAGTAAGTCGGTGGAGCCTAGAGAAGTATTCTGTTGACTCAATTTACACTGGCTGCAGCATGAACTTATGTGCCAAACTTGAGTACCTTGATGCATCTTAACTTGGAGCTGAATCACTGACCCCTAGTGACCAAGAACAAAATTCTCTAGGACAACAATTTTAGGACAAGCTGTATAAGAAGGAGATAACTATGTTAAATGATGGGGGTAATTTGGAATAACATGTAAAATCCCATTTGTATCACCCTTTTATTTTTTTTTTTTTTGGAGGGGATACAATGAAATATTTTCAACGGTTATCTGACACAAAACTAATTGGATTTAAAGGCTATTAGATCAACAGTACCAAGGGAAAAAGCCCTAGCTGGATAGGTTTTCAACAGAAACCTATTTTGTGGATATTACTCAAGAACACTCTAGCTTTCATTTTGCTTTCTCGTTGTAAATTCATACTTTCCCAGTCTTAACTCAGGAAGACAATAACATATGAAAACATTTGCTTTTCATAGCAAGCTATGTTTAAGCTCAACTAATTAAACTAAACTCTTAGCAAGAAACTACTAACAGTGCATAACTATGCTTTGTGAAGTCAAAACTCAGAAACCACTCATTACCACAATAATTATATAATAATTGTGGTCAAATTCATTGAGCTACACACTATGGTGCCCATATCTGAATATTTACTTCTAGCTTACCACAGTTCATTAACTACCATCTTATACATTCTTGAGCAGCACTACGTGAGATGCTTTCAGGCTGTACAAACCCATTGAAAGACGTGGAAACATCCTTTGTCAGCTTGCCTAAATCTGCATAATCTTTGCTATCTGAAACTAACGAATACTAATTTAAAGGCTCCATTCCAAATTCAGTCCCACAACGTAAATGTAACACCCACCACTCTTGTGAAGTATCTAATGCTTCTACTTCACTGCACCTGCACAGCAGTTATATGCAACAATAGAAAATTTGGATTTTCACCAAGGCAGTAAAAAAATTATATCTGAAATGTGTGTGTGTTTGTGTGTGCAGTTTGAGTCAATATGTGCAGTTTGAGTCAATAAGACAGTTTCCTCAGCTAACTGAGGAATGCTATGGTTGCCTAGCTGATGTTCAGTGCATTTTCATATGTAAATGAAGCTCTGCTTCTTTAATGAAATTAGTACTAAAATGAAAAGTTTTCATTGCTGGAGATAAGAGTTTTGCTGTAATTTCTTGCCTTTAAGAGGAGTAGGCTAATAGAAAAGTAACATTTTCGGTCTTAGCAAAAAGTCCCAAAGAAAGTTACATTGAATTTTGGCTGGATTGGAAATACTAAGGGAATAATCCATCTCACAGTAGTTTTGTTCAGTTTCCATGAGATTTTGGGTAAAGAACTTTGATGGGCTTTGGACTTTAACAAACCTACCATCTTCAAGTCAGGAGACATTACTTTAAGAGATTTTTCTACCAGCACCCAACACCTGTAGCTTTGACTAGTCCACATATGTAAGGGAGACTGCTAAGGCAGAACACTTATTTTCTTACAAATCCAGTCAAGGACCACATAGACAAGCCTTGTATGATTCAGTCTTCATGTCTGTCCTCAAAAGAATATTGAGGTGAGACTTCTTTGCAGGCTTTTGTGTAAGCATATGTTTCAACTAGTGTGGGCCAAACCCTGAAACTGTAGGGGAAACAATTAAAATGCTAGAAAAACCAAAAAGCAAAGAGGACTTTTTTCACGGTCTCAGACAACGCTGTTCTCAGTGTGTGGTTTATCTACGTTTTGGGGTACCCCTCTGCAATTTCTAAGAAGTGACTCTAAAATAAGAAACAGAACAGAATATGTTTGAAGCACGGGTGTGCCTACAACAGGAAGCTGCATTTCAATACAAATTTTGCAAAGGCACCTTTTGTGACAGCAAACAATTGCTAACTTTTAAAAATTTTTCTGAAACTTTGTGACAGGAATGTCACCTTCTGGAAAGTGCTGACATACTGACATGTTATCTCCAATTAATTACAATTGCTAACATCTCTGCTATTTTTTATTCTGAATAGATAAATTTCTATGGAACTAGTAAGTGAATGAATCAAAGTACCTTAACTCATGAGCATTTTTATTACACATTTTGTTCTTTAAAGCACTGTATCAGGATGAGAGAAAATAAGAACTGTTAAGGAAGGGAATCTCGAGTTGTTATGTGACTATTTTCTCTGATTCTCATTTTACACTTACAAGAACTCTCTAACTCTATGGAGAGGATGATGATATTCTCGTTCCTGCTGCAAAGAGAGATGGGTGCATGCTGTGCTCTTCTAGAGAGGGTTTTTTTTTCACTCTTATTGCTCTTGTTATCAATCTAAAGTGAATTCTACTCTTAGTACGTACCTATGACCACTCATCATCATTTTCTGATGTTCGTGGCTCAGTGACAAAGCCTCTCATTAGAAGAAGGAATTTTTTTCTCTCATCAGGATGTTTTTCCACCTCTGGCCTCCTGCATTTCCTTTGTTCATCTGCCTGTCTTTTCAAGGGAGATGTATAAAGTTCAAAATGTACAGCACCCGACACCCTGTCTTTCTGCAATTTGCCACAATTTCTGCATGAACTCCGTGCCCCAGCATTAGCAGCACAGTGCAGCCCATGGGAGGGCAGGGAACGGGTTCTCCAACTCAGTAAGTTGTGCAAACATGTCTTTACTGCACATGCGACAAGTTTTAGACAGCTCAAGGATGATTAAAATTTTCAAGAGCCTGGAAGATACCTCTGCTAAAGCAGAAGGAAAATGGTGGGTAAATAAAGCAAATACATGCCTACCATTTAGCAACAGCTTTTCTCTCTTCATGATTCCAGTTTTTGTAATCTTCCTGTCAAAAGTTGTTTATTTCATACACAGGCACTGCTGCACAAAGCCCTGCTAATCTGCCCTTGCCGCCTCCTCCTGTGCTTCAAATATAACAAAAGGTGATTTTCTTTCCTTTTTTGTGTAATTGATTTAAGTGAAGGACATGCTCTTTTCATTTAAAACCTTCTTTATACAAGACTGAAATACCATGTCTTAGATTCAAGCATTAGCTATTTATTAGATATAAACAAACGTATCGTCAAACCCGGCATTTGAAACAAAAAAATTCTCCTTTCCCCAACATCTCTCTGTTCTCCAAACTACTGTATTATTTGCTGTACTCAGATTCTGACCATAAGAGACTGTTCTTGTTGATAAATACAGTGTAAGTTTCCAACTCTATCAACATCCATCTGCTTGCCTAAAAGCTTCCGTTTTTCTGTTATTTCTTTAAACAAAGAATCATACAGCGAGGTGAAACAGATTTGGAAATAGAATGTTCATGCTTTCATGCTGGGTATGTCATGCAGAGCACGATGAGATGTTATATCTACCCTTTCAGAATTTCAGGCAAAAATAAGAGTTAATTGGATAGGATTGTCTCTCTCATGCACCCAGTCACACTTTCACAATGCTCTGAAACTGGCTTTTTCCAGCTTTTCCCTCATAAAGAATTGCTACCTATGTCCAGTCACAATGAGTTGTTGGACACTTATGAAACAGAATCAGCTTGCTTGGACTGATATTCTGAACATTCAAAGCTGTGAAAAGGATTCACAGCTCAGAGTGATCCAATGGTTAGAGAAAAACAGAATGCAGGCTAATAATTTTCAGTGCCAGCCCTGGTTCAATCCTGTTCTACCCTAAAACCCTCTTCAGACCCAAACCCAGGACAGCTCCAGATCTGCAGCATGGATGGGCCTGAAATGCACATGTAGTCATCAGCCAAAGTGCAGAATAATTCTGAATTTTGACCAAGCAAATGTATTTGTCTAATGACATATTTTTTCCTTTTTCATCCTGACTGGTTCCTATAGGATAAATCAGATTTAAAACAATAGTGTTACAACTAAGAATTTGTACCCTGAGCTATTAAATTTTGTAACTTTTTCATTTGCACATCTGTGCATAAGTATCACTCACTCCTACTTCCTAACAATTTACTGTTGTGTTCAATGACAAAATACATAACCTTGAAAAGCCTTTACCAGCCTTGCATTTCAAAGGCATTTCATAATTGTTTGCCTCTTGGCTTGAACAGTAGTACTGTATGTACAAGGTCCTCCTTGAACTTGTGTAATTCAAAACTGTTTAGAAACTTTTTCTCAAACGAATTTCTACAGGGGGAAAAAAAAGCAAACAATAATAATAATAACATATTCCAACAAAGGATTTTTGTTAAGCCTTTTTGTTAAAAATAAAAAAAAAAATCCTTTCTCTTTTACCCCAGAAAAGCAGTTTTCATTCCTGCTTATTTCAAAGGAATGTCTGCAATTTTGCGGTATTATGCAAACCCCAATTAGCAGTCCACAAGGTGTTTTGAGAAACAGTGCCTAATGTGTTACAGACACATTTAGTGGCCAACCTCCAACAGCCTGAAAAAACGCCTTTTTTGAAAGAAAGTTTGGGAATTAAGTCACCTCAATTTTACTGGGAAATGCTAATAGAAATAATTCTTCCAACAGTTAATAAAACTTTTTTTTTTATTAGTAGTTGTTGCTTATATGTTCTGTTACAGGAACAGAGCAGGATATTTCTGGCACCTGAGCAATTTTGTTTCCTTCAGCCTTTCCTTAAAATCCAGTTCTACAACTACTCACTGCTGAGCAAAGTGGTTAGTCTTACAAATTGCAGTCATCATTTGAGAGCAGTTCCAAAGACATCCATTGATTACATTTGTTTATTTAGATCTGTTATGGGACCTAATAACTGTGGGGTTTTTTCCACCTACACTGCCCAGCATAATAGGACACAGGTATTTAGGTTGCCCACTAGCGTAACCTTCTGGATTGGGTTTTACAATAAGAACAGTAAAGGGTGGGGAACACTGTTTATTCTGGGAGCCCTCCTGGGCTACACGAAGACTCCCACTGAGCAGAATGTGCTGTCTGACACAGCTTACCTGCACTTCGGAAACAAGACTCCACAGATTTAAAACACCCAAAGCAACACTGACATACACAAGTGACAGTGAAGTTGCTGCTCATTCACAGGGCTGAGGTTTTATTCCTCCTTTCCTCACCAGAACCGTGGAAAGACTTTATGAATGCCAAAGTCAGAAAGAAGGTAAGGACATACATATGTGTATTTCAAACGTTCATGACTATATTATGCCATGTATTTTATACCCCTTAATTTCTCTTCCTTGCAGAGGAAAAAAACCCGCATCCTATTGTTAGCAATCTTTTACAAGTGATCCTACCCTAGCCAACTCCAATAAGCACATTTTATTGCTCAATTAGTTCTTTCCATCATGCCTAGGAACAGAAGCAAGATCTTGAGAAGTCTAAACCTTTTTTTTCTTTTGGCTCACATTCTACACAAACTGTTTCTAAAACTCTCATCCTTTCTCACTGACACATAAAAGTTCCTGGTCTCCTTTTTCCAGTTTTTAATCATGCCTCAACTCCTCATGAAACTCCAAGAGGCCCTGGCAGGCTCAGCTCCTCTCCCTCATTCTTTGCTAGCACAAAGTGGGGCAGAGTGGGCCTTACCGGACAAAGGGACAGAAGGGGCAAGGCTTTATTAAAGGTACTCTTGAAAGATTTTAATTATCATCAGGATGAACACAAAGAAGACAAGTATCTTAAACTGTGATAATTTTTTCCTGAAGGCATAAAATAATGTGCATATCTAGAAACATCATAAATTACAGATCACCTGTCTATATATTGTGTAAATAAATATTCACTGGTTGAATTAGACATATTTATGAACCTCTGGGGCTGAGTACCATTTAAGTAATTCAATCGCACATCAAAACAGATTTTTGTTTTAGTTTTCCCGAGAAGTCAGCTTTGCTGACCAACTGCCATTTTACTCTTCCTTGTTTTAAAGTGCACAAAAGGAAAATACCTATTTAAAATATGAAAGCCATAAATCAGTAAATCAAAAGTTTCAGAGGAAGGATCGGAGCTTCAGCTGAGTGATTCTTACAACCTTGGCTTTACTCTATGCTTTACTGGGCCTCAAGCTGACAAAATGGGGTCAGACAGCCAAAAACTTTCCCTTCTGGTTCAGTCTGGGAAATTGGGAAGAGCTGAGTCAGTCACAAAATACGGGGCCCAATCTGCTTTGTTAGAAGAGCCATTTTGGTAGCTGGTCTTGCTAACGGGCCATTGCTTTCAACAACCTGAAGTCTTCCAGGCAGCCACCAGCCTTCAAGTATAAGGCAGGTTAAACAATCATACTCAAAGTGTGCATTGGTTTATTAAAGCTACTGCCCTGCTGCTGAAGGTATCATCCCTCTAGCTCTGTTATGTCAGAGGAGCGTGCAAACACCCCTAGCCTCCCTCAATGCAAGATACATTAAATATGTTAAATAACCTGACTAATGAACCTGTGGGTGGTTTCCAAAGTTATCATCCATCTGTACCCACACGCTGCGGGCTGGTTTTAGAGGTGAACTGTACAGGAGCCTATGATACAAACTGTTTTCACCTCACTAGCAGGCATAACAGTCTCTCTGCCGGAGGTCAGCATTCATGGCAAAGCAGATCCAGAAGGAGAAGGGTTTGGCCCTCATCTTACCTGTCAACTAACACGAAAGCTCTCTAACTCCATGCAGTTTCAAAGCTAGAAACTCAAAAACCAATTTGTATGCTTTTTCCTGCGGAATTACAGCAGTAAGAAAAACTGCCACTCTGAGCCTAAATAAAGTGCATTTAAGGCTTGGGCCCTATTTCAAGTTCTTATTAGCTCCTGGAAAGGTGCCACAGCAGCTCAAAACCTCTCCTGCCCGAAGCTGCTTAACTCTGCTGTACAAAGAGCGCTACATCTGCATAGAAAGAAGACCGGTTCCTTTGGATTCCCCACTTGTGGCCCTGCTTAGCTCTGTACAACCATGTTCTCGATGTGCTGAGCTGCCTGAGCCAGAGATGCAGCTCTGCTCCCCATCTCCACGTTCCCCTGCAGCCCAGGAAACACAACCAGATGCCACACAGCAAGAAGGCACCACCAGACCACCACTGATCCGACGCACAGATCACCTGTGACATGTCAACACAGCCCTGAGCAGCTTCTGAGTGCCTCATGCATAATTCATGCTTCCTTAAAGTGGTTTCTATGTGTATTTTGACGGCTGACACTCCAAGCTCATTTCTGATCTGTTGCACCATGGAATCAAAGAGCTCTAAATGCTAGCTGACTTCCCCCAGAAAGCATTAAGTTACACACAGAGTCTTTGTTCTCCACACCTCCCCCCCACTAAAAAAAAGCCTAGCAGCTTTCCTGTAAATTAGTTCGTGCCTTCAGTAGCTAAAAAGGAAATAGAAGAAAGTCAGTTCCTTCCTCCACCCTGCATCTTATAACACTCATACAGAAAACCCAACACAGTGGTCACCCATCCTCCTCCCACCTCTCCTTTTCAAGCAGTGCAGACAGCTCTTTTAAAGCCACCTCCTCTCCTAACAGTTTGCAGGTTGCACTTTCAGAGCCTGTCACTGGTGATTTAGGAAACTCACAATCCGTGGCTCCACCGGCTTGACTTACTGCCTCTCTCAGCTGGTCAAGCATTCAGGTGTGGTTTTCCACTCAAAGAAAGCAGAAAGATATACTACTCAAGGCAGTGGGAACTGGCAGGCAGCTCCTTTTGGTTTTGGGTTTTTTTTCATTATTTCTCTCATGTTTCTTTTATTTGTAGAAACATCTTGTAAACAGAGACAGAAAAATTAAATATTTGCCCAGATTTTCCCTGGTTCCATTGTCACATCTGTTTGCAGATTTTACATTTGATAACAAAGGGAGAGAAGTAACAGAGAAAAACAGTTTTAATTGTTCCACCTTCTCCTCCCCTTCAAAGAGGGGTACTCCTGTCCCCAAAGGGGACTGAATGCCACCTGTTTTGTGAATTGGTGCCTCCTGTTCACAGGCCACCTTCCACTAGCACCTGTATCAAGCCTTGAAGAAAATATTTTCTTATTTCATCCTCAAGGATGACAGCCTGAAGTGGAGGTGATATACACCTGTACTTTCAAAGAAGTTTTTGATTTATACAGCACTCATAGGCTAATTTGATTTTCTGGGAACTGGCAGATGAAGTGGCTAAGCCACTCTCCATCGTATTTGAGTAGTTGTGGCAGCCCAGTGAAGTTCTCACTGACTGGAAAAGGGAAAACATAACCCCCAGTTGTAAAAAGAGGGATAAGGAAGGCACAGGGAACTACAGACCAGTCAGTCTCCCCTGTGTGCTCGGCAAGATCATGGAGCAAATGCTGGCAACTATGCTAAGGCACAGGGACAGCCAACACAGCTTCACTGAGGG